>JASCZI010211878.1:2109-13262 GCA_036250425.1 Stylosanthes scabra
TTTTTTTTAAAAAAATAAGAATTCTAAACGTGTTACATATAATTTAAAAATATTTTATCTAAAATAACAAGAGAAACATAAAAATTAGTGTTTTATATTTTGTTTGACGATAAATTAAATTACATAAACGAAAAATGACATATATATCCCCTGATCTTTGATAATTCGAATAAAATTGCTTTAAATCTTTTGAAAATACTTATAGTCCCTGACTTCTTGAAATGACATACACATACATCATTTTGTTAGTCTGCTAGTCCAAAGCGTAATAAAATTTGCTAAGGTGAACGAAATGGGCTCCGACTGTCTCCAACGTTGCCTTGGTGGCATTGGAGCTCCTTTGAATTACCAAAACGATGGCATTTTGAATGAATTGGTTTCATCCTAAATTCTGGAATCTGCCTTAAATTCCTCCCAACGAAGACGATGATGGAGAAAGATGGTGGTTCTTTGGATTCGAAATGGAGTGGAGGCGCAGGAAAATGGTATCAGAACAGTATAACAATTAGAAAAAGGACTCACCATTCTTTTGCTAACATGAGGTTGTATCTTGACTAGCGTCTCAGATTGAGTTTTAACATTGAATAACTTCTGTTTCTCCTTCTCGAATTCTTGTCAGGATTTCCTTTTGGTAGCAGATTGCTAGACTCTGCTAAAATTAGAAAACCATGTAGGATCACGTTCATTTTGCACAACCTCTCCTCTTTTTTCCCTTTCTAGTTCAATCTCTCTCCTTTTTGCCCAAGCAGCTCCCACTCGCTTTGGAATCAATTTTTTAGACTTCCCAAACATGTTTGAATGGGAAGCTACATCTCCTAAAACAGGTATAGAATGTATCTGAACTCCCTCAATTGCTACAAAACATGGTAAGGATGCTCCGGAATGAACATTTCCACCAGCATTTTCAACAGGGACATAAGAGATTCGGGTGAGCATCTGTACGTAGACCTAAAAATTATAAATAAATCCATTGTTGGGTTGATTAGATATTACTTGAAGAACCAATCACAGCTCCACCGCATCCACCACTCCATGGTGCATCTTCATTTTACAGAGCCAAACACTTCTTCTCCCATTGCAGTTGCAAAGAATTAAAGAAACACAATAACTATCAATGAAAAATCACATTCCAGGATCAAAACATTTGTTACACTCTAAAACTCTCAGTAATTTTTAGTTCATGCCAATTCTTAATGGGATCAATTTGGTGTAAATACAAATTTTTAAATCACCTTAGCAACATTATCGTTAGAGACCATAATTGCATCTACCAGAGCCACCATTTTTCCATAAGAAGTGCTTCAAATTCTTCACCTACTTTGCACTCGCAAGGTGACAAATTCCATTAACACTGCCACAATATCCACACGCTACATATAAATTGAATTTTAGAAAAAAATCGAGCAAGAATCCTATGGATTTAATTTGAAAATGCAAACTAAGAATAAACAAAAATCCAATAATCAAACTTGAGAAATTGATGGTTACTAGGCAAAGGAACTATGGAGCTCAACGATATCGTCAACGTCGCAGAAGATGCACCAGAATCGGTTATAAGATGCAAAACGACATCGTTGGAGCCCCAATGCCATCATGGCAACGTTACGGACAGCTGGTGCCCGTTTTGTCCACCTCAGCAGATTCTGTCATGCTTTGAACGAGCATACCAACGAATAGATGTATGTGTATGCCGTTTCATGAGGTCAAGGACCATTAAGAATTTTAAAATTTCAGGGATATATGTCATTTTATAATATAGAACAAATTAGAGTAAATGAACAAAAGTACATACAAAAGATTTTGTGGCAGACAAAAATACATATGAAAGATTCGAAATAATAAAAATATACCTTAAAGATAATTAATTAAGGATAAAAGTATACATGACATGTGTAATTTTATCTACTGCTAATTATATTTGGGACATACTTTTGTCGTTTCGATACTTTCATGTGTATTTTTGTTCACTTCAAAATCTTTAATGTGTCTTGAGAAGAATAAAATCATAATATTGTGTTCGTTCCATAACGCTGCGTTTGTTTCTAGTGGACATGACACTAAGATATAGACACTGATGAACATAAATCTGTTCGGTGATATATAGAGACATGCATGGACACTAGACACACTGTTTCTGGCCCAACTTTTATTATCTCTGTGTCCAATTTTGAACGAAGGACACTAATGGATATAGAATTTGAGAGGATAGATACGTGATTTTTAATAAAAGATTTTCTCTTTTTACCTATAATTTTTTTATTCCATCATTACTTTTTTTAAAATGATAAAAATATCATTAATATTAAATTTTAGCTTTGTTTATGTGTGTCATATCTATTATTGTCAAACACACTATAAAAATATTAAATTTTGGGTCTTGTTCTTTCCTATCCTAATTAATAAAGTCAGCCTAAAAGACATAAAATACACATCCGAGATGCAGTGTCTATTAGGCTGCGTTTGTTTCTGGTGGACAGGACACTAAGACATAGATAATGGTATACATAAATCTGTTTGATGACAGAGACATGGACACTGAACACACTGTCTCTGACTGATTGTCCACTGTCTTTGTGTCTACTTTTGAACGAAGGGCACTGATGGACACAGAATTTAGGAATATGGACAAATGATTTTTTAATAATTTTTTTTCTTTTTATACACAAAATTATTTATTATTCCAACATTACCTTTTTTAAAATGATAAAAATGTCATTTATATTAAATTTTAGCTTTGTCCATATGTGTCCTGTCCATTATTGCCAAACACACTATAAAAACATTAAATTTTAGTGTTTATGTCCTACTGTCTCTGTCCCAATGTCTTGTTCTGTCTTGTCCTCGTACACAAACGCAGTTACTAGGGATGGCAATTTGACCTGCTCCGCCCTAAATGGGGCGATTGCGTGGGTATGGGGCGGGTATGGGTATTGGTCGTCCGCCTCGCCACGCCCCGCCCCATATACATATAAACATAATTCAATTTAATTTTTTAATTATTTAATAATATTTAGATAATTATTTTAGTAAATTTAGTTTAGAAAAATTCTAAATTTAATTTTTTGGTTTAAAACTGTTGTATTATTGCCATGTTGCGAATAATTATATATTATTTGTATTTAATTATAATTTTGAAGTATTTTATTACACAATGAATAATCTTGTTGAGTAATTTAATTTAATTTAATTTACGTATGTTATAGATATCCGTGAGTTTAGGTATGAGACGAAATATACCCGTGAGTTTGAGTATGAGCCTAAAAATTAAATACCCATAAATTTAAATTTGGGTATGGATACTTGAATATCTGTCCCACGTACCTCATTGCTATCCCTAGCGTCTATTTGCGTATCTAATCTTCCGAAATTCCAAATAAACACACCTACTGGCTCCTTAATAAACGCACCCTTGTTGGCTTGTTGCCAAGTAACACCCACGTGGGCCACATGTCATTATATGTGGTGAAACCCTCCATTACCCCAAAGAAACTCAGATATAAAAGAAGAAGAGAATGAGGAGCTTAGAAGCGTAGTTTTGAAATTTCTATTAATTAGATTAAGAATTAATTACTTTGAGAGAGAAGGAGCATGGGGAGTTTAGGAGCGATTCTGAAGCATCCGGATGAATTGTATCGGAAATTGAAGCTGATAATGGCAGCAAGGCAGGCCAAGAAGCAGATCCCGTTGGAGTCGTCGCATTGGGCATTCTGCTACACTATGCTCAACAAACTTTCTAGAAGCTTCGCATTCGTCATTCAGCAGCTCGATACTGAGCTTCGCAATGCCGTGAGTTTTCTGGTTTTGGGGTTAATCTACATTTCATTTATGCGGAATAAACCACTTATGTATACTGTATCTTAATTATTAAAATTGAGTTGTTTTTTACTCGAATTTATAAAGTATATATGCATCTTTATTTGTAGGTTTGCATATTTTATTTGGTACTTCGAGCATTGGATACCCTTGGTACGCTTTCATATCTTCAACATTCACCAAATTGTTTGCTGTTTCTAGTATTTGATATGAGCAGCATCTTATCAATAGTACCATATAACATCTTCATGCATCCATGACATCCATATATCTATTAAAAAAACTTCTTATTTTTTTTTTGTTGTGATTTAAATTTTTTATGTTAAATTTCATTATTTCTATACTTAGCTTTCATTATTTATGTGCTTAAAGTATAAAACTATTATGGGACAAATGAATATACACACTATCTCAAAAAATAGAATAATATTGTAATTTAAACTGCAAGACTCGATCTAAAATTATATGGAAAAATAACAAGCCAAAATTCTAAAAATATCTTAATGGTAACTACAATATACTTTAATCAAATTAAGATGATCTTTAATTATAATTCGTAGTAACTAAGGAGTTCTATTTAGAGAAGAGTAGACGTTTATACACATGGTTTCAACAATGTCCACTTGCCTTGTATTTTGTAAGGATTTTTAGCAGATCCTTAATTAAATAAAACTTTAACTCATATTGCAATTAATTAGTTCTCGACCTATTAATTTTAGGAATATCATAAAAAATACACATAAATTTATCAATAACCAATATATTTATTCTGTAGAATCCAATATATAGAAATTTAATTATATGTAACCAAGTGATTTTGCCAACCAAGTCCAACCAAGCTCTCTCCACACAAGCGCTAGTTTCTCTCTCTTCGTTTTACTGCAATTTTTTTTTTTCGTTTTCTCTTCGTCACATTAAAAAGAGAGGAGAAGGATGATGGCAAAAGTGACGACGATGATCACGATGATCAGTGATAACGACGGCGACGGCGGCGGCGGCGACGACGGCGGCGGCGACGACGATGAAGACAGTGGCAAGAAGATTAAGAGAAAGAAGGATGATGAGCAGTAACAGTGACAAGAGTAGAAGAAGAAGAAGAAGAAGAAGAAACAACAACGACTGCAGGAGGAGAAGAAGAAGAAGAAGAAGAAGATATTGATTTGTGTTTTATTCATCAAATTCGTTTCTGTTTTCTTTTCAATTCCGTTTCTGTTTTTCTTTCAAATCTGTTTCCGTTTTTGTGAAATTCCAGTTCAGTTTTTATATGAAATTCTGTTTCTGTTTTATATGAAAATTCCGATCCGTTTCTGTTTTATATGAAAATTTCATTTCTGTTTTCGTGACCCAAGTCACGCCTGGACATAAACAAGACCACACCTAGGCGTGGCACCAAAATCGTTTCTGTTTTTTTTTTTCAATTTCGTTTCTATTTTTCTTCCAAATCCGTTTCTATTTTCGTGAAAATTCAATTCAGTTTTTATAAGAAAATTCGTTTCTGTTTTATATGAAAGGCGTGGCACCAAAATCGTTTCTGTTTTCTTTTCAATTTCGTTTCTGTTTTTTTCTTCCAAATCCATTTCTGTTTTCGTGAAAATTCAATTCAGTTTTTATATGAAATTCCGTTTCTGTTTTTATATGAAATTCCGTTTCTGTTTTTTCATGAACATCCAATTCAATTTTTGGTTATCATCATCAACAACAGCAGCAACAACAACATGAACAACAGCAGCAACAACGTAATAGTGAAGAAGAAGAAGAAGAAGAAGAAGAAGAAGAAGAAGAAGAGAATTACGAAAATGGTGGTGGTAGCAATGATGGCGACGGCAGTGGCGACGACGGCGGCATCGTAGTAGCAGGGAGAAGGAGAAGGAAGAAAAGGAGGAGGAGGAGGATGAGGAGCGGGAGGAGTTGTTATAGCAGAGAAGAAGAAGAAAAAGAAGAAGAACGAAGAACGAAGAAGAAGACGCGGTTTCTGAATTTTGGGAGAGTGAAGGGCGCGTGCAGTGTGTGTGAGAGTGGGAAAAGATTACTTGGTTGAATTTGGTTGGGGTAAATGCTTAAATATGTAGCATTATTGTATATAGAATACAATAACAAGTTTTTTTAAGTATATAATTAATAATCATTTGATAAAAATCATTCAAAAAGAAAATTTCCGCTACAAAAAAGATTAAACTAAAATTTGAAAATGTTAAAATAATCAAATAATTAATTTGAATGAGAAAATAACTTTGATAAAATAACTTAATTATCAATTACTTTAATGAATGAGATAGTAATACTATCTATAGAATTGCTGATTTTTTTTCTTCATTCTGTTCATCATGGTATAAAAACACTATGATGGCTAAATGCGGGTTAAAATTAGCAAATAAATGCTGGTTGTGTAGTTTTTCCCTTAATGAATAACAATCCAACTATTATCTATTAAGATATCTATTTTCATCCATTTTTAAAAAATTCAATTATATAATTATAACAAACGTAGACATAGATTTTTTTATTTGGTGTTTAAACATAAACAAAAATTTGGTTTCTATGTATATATTCTCTCTCTAATATTTAAAATAAAGGGAACACTCATACAAAGATAACAAAACAACTTTTTATAAAGATGATGTCGAATAAGGTAATAAATATTCAATTTATTTAATATTAAATAAAATTGATTGTCCTAAAATCTTTTTTTTTTCAAAATTGGACATATTTATTACAGTTTAATTAGATTTTTTCATTTAAATAAATATGAAAATATTTTCTAATAAATAAATAAATATAAAAATACACTTTAAAATTATGTTAAGGGAAAATTAATTTAAAATTATGCCATCTATTTTATTATTTTATTTCTTATAAGATTTCTTTTATAAATACCACGTAAGTATTTAATTATTTATACTAAAACATGTTAAAATCACACTATAAAAGTGAATATATAAATATAAACATTATTTATATTTGTTTATATCATTTACATTTTAAATATTATTATTATTATTATTATTATTATTATTACAAATAAGTAAATATGTATAAAAAAAGGACCGTGTACTTGTGTTAAAAAATCACGTTATATACTTTTTAGACAATATATATGCATGTGTTATTTATAACAAATAATTATAAATGTATATTTTTAATATTTAAACCTATTATTACTATTTTTTAATATGATAAATAATGTATATTTTTTATAATATGTAAACCTATTATTACTCCTATTAGTATAAACTATTTATAAAAGCAAAGTATGTACGAAATAAAATAATAAAATACATGGCATAATTTAAAAATAATTTTCTCCTAAAATAATTTTAAGGTGTATTTTTATATTTATTTATTTTTTGTTGTTTATCATATTTATTTATTTAATGAAGAATACTTTTATATTTATTAAATTAAAAAGTCTAACTAAACAGGAAACAAATATGTCCAATTCAAAAAAGGAAACTTACCAATTTTAATTCTATTAATTTCATTTAATATCAAATAAATTAGATACTTATTACGTTATTAGACATTATCCTTATAAAAAATTGTTTATCTGGTTCCCTTAAAATAATGAATTTAAAATTTCTGAAACAAGCCCTAAACAATGCTGTAACAAAAAATTGAATGTGAACAATACAAAACATTCAACAAATACATTCTAACAACGTGTTTTGTAAACCCTAAAATAATTTTTAAGAAAACGTAGAATCAAGAATAAGGAGTAATAGTGGCAAACGTAGAAAAAAAAAAGGAGTAATAGGAGAAATTATGATTGCATTTTTTGTTTCTTTTTTCAGAGGATGATACCAGCATAGAGGCAGATGTGAAGGTGCCAATACTAATAGTTTTCCATAGTCACATATATGATCGTGATTGGCACTTTTCATGTAAGTGTCTTTTATCTTGCTCCTCTTTTTAGATAAAAATTCTTCCCAGTTAAGATAAGTGGTCCATTTATATTCAATCAACTTTCTTCCATAATATTATTAAAATTAATTTACGTATCGTTGCACACCTCTATATACCCGTTGTCTTCTTCTTTTATTTTAATTTATGTGTTGAGATATACTATTTTTGTGTTATACGTAATTCTTTTTATGCTAGCATATATTATATTCATCTGTTTTATAAATTTTTTCATACTAATATTTACGTTTTTCGTGTTATAAATAGAATATATGGAGATATATAGTGATACATGTTACATTATTAATATTATTATTCCCTTCAACTTAACTGTCTAAAACTTTTCTATATCAGAAATTTGATTGCACTTTGAATTAAATTATTACTTCTCTTATATACTGCTTTTAGTAATACTAATACTAAAGGAACCTTATCTAACTTTAGAAAAAATGGGTTATATGTTTACACTTGGATCAAATTTTGTTGATGCTGATCTACTTAATTGCTAAATCTTTTGTATGTAACAAGGTGGCACAAATGACTACAAAGTTCTAATGGACAATTTTCATCATATTTCAACTGCTTTTCTGGAACTTAGAAAAGAGTTAGTTCTTCTCCATTAATATTCTGTGGTACTTTTTGGGTTTCACTTGTTTCTGTTTGTCTCCATCATTTTTTCTAATCCTCAGCAGCAGCACTTTGGGTTTTATTTTCAATTTTCTGCCCATTGTGGCAAGCTATTGCTTTGGATTGTGGAGAATGTCAAGGTCGTCTTCCATCTTTGAATAATATATAGCTACCTAATATATATGGACCATTGACTATAATATAAATGGCAGAGACTCATGAATACAGTCAATTGTTCAAAGTTACATTGATTGCAGAGGTTTCTGCATTGGTAAATTTTTTCGCCTTTGTGTATTAGCACATGGGTATTTTTGGACATTAATATAATTTTGTCCAACTACTCTATCTTTGGAGTTTATTATTTGTATCTTTTCAAGTTTTTTTTTTTCAACCTAACAATCTTTCGGGGCAGTGGTTAACTTCTATGAATTTATATGTGACTGTACGTATTGGCTGGAATTTTTCTATTCATTATACCGGCGGAAAATTAAAAAATAAAAATAAAAAGTTGGTTAATTAACTCTGCAGTTACCAAGAAATAATTAGGGATCGTAACGGGTGTTTACTCAATTTTTTTCAATAATTTCAAATTACTCTTTTTATTATCTTCAACCTGTTAACCCCCTGATGACCCATTCCAACCCATTCAAACTTTCAGCTTTCACCTTCCACCTTCCACTTAACAGCATTCTTCTAATAAACCATAAGATTGTGATCAATTTTCTGGTACAACTAGAGGATTTCGATTGATCTGGACCCGAAGCATATTTGTTTGGGTCGGGCTTGTTAATTTTTACACAATATACCCTTTTTCAGGTCATGTTTTATAATCAAAATATATATTTTATATTAAGATTAGCAATAAAATGTTATATTTTTATCTTTACCGTATAGTCATATTTTGAGTTGAAAGACTATATATTCTTGATTAAGGACAATAGATTTTATTTTCCCCTTAATTTTCAGGTAGAAACAATTGATGAGTACGATGAATATTGTCACTATGTGGCAGGGCTTCTTGGGTTAGGTTTATCAAAGATTTTCCATGCCTCTGGTTTAGAAGATCTTCCTCCAGATGACATCTCCAATTCAATGGGCTTGTTTCTGCAGGTATGATCTAGTAAAACAGTATGTAAATGCAACAACTATTCTGGTTCGGTTAAGAACCTTTTGAGATAATATTGCAGAAAAGAAACATTATTCAAGATTATTTTGAAGACATCAATGAGATCCCCAAGTCACGCATGTTTTGGCCTCGGCAGATATGGAGTAAATATGTTAACAAACTTGAGGTCTGCCTCTATAACAACTTATATTCACTCTGATTAGAATCTTCTCATGTTACACACTAATAAGAGGTCACAACAAACACACTACTATTAGTACTATCCTTAGTCATATGACTCGCGGTTATAACTTAGAAGAGAATATTTCACAGTTCGCTCACTAATTAAACCGATTGACCTAATTATAATTAAATAGTGATATAAACTTTTATTATCTTCGTGTTATTTATATAAAATTATAGATTATATTTATTAATAACTCATGAGCTTTTGGTGAATCAAATTTGATAGGCTCGATTTTTAATGATTCGAATGCGAGTCAAGCTTTCGGTGACTTGGTGAGCACATGTGCATGATTATCTTCTTTCTTACTCCAGTTTAAATTTTATTATCCATCAGGATCTGAAATATGAGGAGAACTCGATGAAGGCAGTGCAATGCTTAAATGCATAGTTGTAAGAATCGAACCGGTTATCAAACCGGTTAGCCTACGGAGTCAAGGGTTCAACTTTTGAGTTATAGGTTGAACCGTTGAACCGATCTCAAATATAAAAAAATATATAAATTATGAAAATATTAACATTACAACTTGAAATACATGTCTTTAACAATTATAAAAGTCTGAATTCAAAATAATAACTAATGCTAAAATGCAAGATAATTTAACAATTTTGTAACTATAAGATGCAAATGAACAATAAATCAATAAGCAGGCAAATGCACAAAATAAAAAACAGTCCTAGTTATTCTAAAAACAAATCAACAAACAATGGCGGACTATAAGTCAACAAATCAATAAGCAAACACAAATGCATAATTCAGTCTTTCCTTTGTGATTAATAGCCTAGAAATTGAGACATCAAGAATTGATGCACAAAAATAAAAAACAGTCCAGTGAATATGCAACAAATGAACAAATGCATAATGATTAATCATAATCATAATCACAAATCAACAAATGAACATTGAGTGCTTGTTCATTTGTGTCAAAATAAAAAACAACTATGTGCCTCAGTGTACAGGAAGCTGAGAAGCATCTCTCGGATATGGTTGTGTCAAAAGCACTGGTGGCTAAGATTGATAGGCCAATGGGAATAGTTTGTTTCCAAACAGCAAAAGATAGCAATGACATTCTTAACTCATGGGTAGCAAACTTGGAGAAATTGCTTGATCTTGTGGAGAAGAGCTGCCATCAAATACACAAGGAAAACCATGGTGCACAAAGCTGCTTTGAAGGTTTAACAGAGTCACTGGTATAGCTTTTCTCCTCGTTATCGCTATTATCTTTTATTTCCTATTCTATTGTAATGCTTGTTTCTTTTAAATTGCAGGGCAACTCCGTATAGATGTAATCTTGGGTGAAGTTTACCTTTATGGGGAATGTTCATTGAATTGTCACCGAATGGGTTGGTCAGGAACTGGCATTAAACGTGGATCCCTTTTTTAGCTTTGCATTTTATCATTCATGCATTCAGGGTAGAGCGGGATATATGATCTTAGTATTGGAAGTAGCTTTGTTGTATACTACTC
>JASCZI010211878.1:16298-38994 GCA_036250425.1 Stylosanthes scabra
CGTTGAAGGAACCGATCTCTCTGACATTCCCAAACTGGATGTTCCAGAGATCACTTTTCAACCATCCGATTTCAAAACAACTAAGGCAAACCTAGACGATCCAGTGGTCATCTCTGTCTTCATAGGCAGTGCCAATGTCTTGTTTTACTCTACCTTCAAGAGGATGCAAATCAGTGAAAAATCTCTTCAGCCATCCACAGGAGAGTTGGTCAGTTTCTCAGGCGAACGCGTCCCAATCCTCGGTTATGTGTGGTTGCGAACCACACTTGGTGAACCTCCTAACTCTAAAACTCTTGATGTTCAATATTTAGTAGTTGATTGTCCTAGTCCTTATTATTTTATATTAGGGAGACCTAGTTTAAATGCTTTTGGTGCTATTGTTTCCACTTTACACTTGTGTGTTAAGTTTCTTGCGCAGAATAACAAGATACCCATTGTCCATGCCGACCACAAGAAAGCTCGGAAATGCTACAACACTAGTCTGGTGATGTCTCCAGAAGCAAAACCGAAGAGTGTGAACTCGGTCTACAACGTAGAAGAGCTCCCACCTCTAACAGAACTTGATCCAAGGACGAATACTGAAGATCGTCCAACACCAACCGAAGAGCTACAAAAGCTCATCCTTGACGATGATCCTAACAAGTTCACTTACATTGACAGCACTTTGCCGCCCACAGAAAAAGCTGAACTCATCAAACTCCTAAGAGACAATGTCCATCTCTTCGCATGGAGCCCTGCTGACATGCCTAGAATAGATCCAGAGGTCATTTGCCACAGACTTGCTATCAATCCAACAGTCCGACCAGTTGCTCAAAAGAAAAGACACCTCGGTTCCGAGAAGCAAAAGGCAGCACAAGAAGAAACCGAGAAGTTAATCAGAGCTGGCTTCATCAAAGAGGTCTGCTTCAGCACATGGCTAGCTAACGTTGTCATGGTAAAGAAACATAATGGTAAATGGAGGATGTGTGTAGACTTCACAAACCTCAACCGAGCTTGCCCTAAGGACGCATATCCCTTACCTTGCATAGATAAGCTTGTTGATAACACTTCTGGTTTTAATACTTTGTCTTTTATGGATGCTTACTTTGGTTATAATCAAATTATGATGCACCCTTCGGACCAGAGTAAGACTGCTTTTATTACTAACAATGGTAATTTCTATTATAAGGTTATGCCGTTCGATTTAAAGAATGCAGGTGCAACCTATCAAAGGCTAATGGACAAAGTCTTCGCTGATCAAATCGGCCGCAACATGGAGGTTTATGTCAATGACATGGTGGCAAAGACCCCTGAAGGCCTACCACATACTGAAGACTTAAAAGAAATCTTCAGTCAACTACACAAGTACAACATGAAGCTAAACCCTGAGAAGTGTGCATTCGGAGTTCAAGGAGGCAAGTTCCTTGGCTTTATCCTAACAAGCCAAGGAATAGAGGCAAATCCAGAAAAGTGCCAAGCAATAATCAACATGAGAAGTCCTCAATCCATAAAAGAAGTGCAGTAGCTAACTGGTCGGTTGGCTGCCCTTTTTAGGTTCTTGCCAATGATAGCTCACCGATCCTACCACTTTTTTCAAGCACTTTGTAAACAAGCCGAGTTCATCTAGAACGAAGATTGTGAAGTAGCCTTCAATGAGTTGAAATAGATCCTATCTTCTCCACCGATCTTACATAAACCTGATGTTGGGAAACCTTTACTCTTATATTTGTTTGTTACCGACTTTGCAATCAGCTCGGTCCTCGTTTCAGAAGTGGAGAAACAACAACAACCAATCTACTTTGTGAGCAAGTTACTCCAAGGAGCTGAACTTCGCTATCCTAGGATGGAGAAGTTGGCTCTAGCCTTAGTCATAACAGTTCGGAGGTTAAGACATTACTTCCGAAGCCATTCAATCATTGTCAGAACAGATCAACCTATGCGGAATATCCTCACCAAACCCGACTTGGCGAGTCGGCTAATCAAATGGTCGATTGAACTTTCTGAATTTGACATCACTTACCAATCCAGAGGTTCAATCAAGTCACAACAGCTCGCCGACTTCATTGCCGAGCTGACCACTCAAGAGCCAACCACTTCAAACAACCAATGGACTCTATATGTGGATGGAGCATCCAACCCCCATGGCTGTGGAGCAGGAATAGTCTTAGCAGACGAGAATAACTTGGTGACCGAACAGTCCTTACACTTTGAGTTCAACACAAGCAACAACCAAGCTGAGTATGAAGCCCTTCTAGCTGGACTCAAACTGGCCAAAGAGCTCAACGTCAACAATCTGGTGGTCAACTGTGACTCACTCTTAGTCGTTCAACAGGTAAAAGACCCCCTCCTCAACTTATACCTTAAGTCTGTGCAAACATTAATGACTTCTTTTGCTAAAATTGAACTTAATCATATACCTAGAGAGAACAATATTAGAGCTGATGTTTTATCCAAACTAGCTGCTACTTGACTTGGTGGATCTTCAACGTTGACACAACTTGAACTCCACCAACCGAGTGTTTCACCGTCTGCCATTATGAATGTTTCACAGAATACAGATTAGAGATCACCATTCATTCAATACCTCCTAACTGATTCAATTCCAGAATGCATAAAGGACACAAAGAGATTCCGAAGACAAACAACTCAGTACATACTGCTCGGAACCGATCTCTACAAAAGGGGATTCTGCCGACCTCTTTTAAGATGCCTCAACCCCTTTGAGGCAGAGCTTGCAATGGATGAGGTCCACGAAGGCGTTTGCGGCACTTACATAGGAGGTCGGAGCCTTGCTAACAAGCTACTTAGGGCCGGATACTACTGGCCTACACTCAAAGCCGACTGCATGCACAAGGTGAAGGGAGTTGGCCCTTCTGTAAGTGGGGGCTGGATATACTTGGTCATTTTCCTATTGCACCTGGTCAGGTTAAATTCCTTATAGTTGTTATAGACTATTTTACTAAGTGGATAGAAGCATTGCCCTTAGCTCGTATTACTTCTGAAAAGACGAACTCTTTTGTTTGGAAACATATAATCTGTAGATTTGGTATTCCTTATGAAGTAGTGACTGATAATGGTAGACAATTCATAGATGATAAGTTTACTTCTTTATTGTCAAATTTCCATATCAAACATCATTTATCCTCGGTTGAACACCCTCAAACTAATGGTTTGGCTGAGGTTGCAAACAAAGTTGTTTTACAGGCACTTAGGAAGAGACTCGAAAACACCAAAGGTCGTTGGGCCGAGCTCATTCTAGAGGTCATTTGGGGATACAACACAACTCCCCACTCCCCAACAAAGGAAACTCCCTTTCGACTTGTGCATGGCAGGGATGCAATGATCCTAGTGGAGATCTCCTTATCATCGCTCCGAACTCAAATGCAGAACATGGACATCAATGACTCAAGCCAACAAGCAGAACTAGACATCATGGATAAAGACCTCAACATGGCAACAATTCAGCAGCAAGCAATCCAACGACAAACAGCTCGGAAATACAACCAAGGAGTCAAACCGAGGTCTTTCAAACAAGGAGACTTAGTCCTTCACAAGACTGAAGAAGCAAGAAAACTCCCAGGCCAAGGCAAACTTGCCCCAACTTGGGAGGGACCTTTCAGAATTTCAGAAGTGCTCGGCAAAGGAGCTTACAAATTAGAGTCTTTAGATGGCAATATTCTGCCAAGTACTTGGAACATTCAATCCCTCAAATTGTACTATTCTTAGGTTGGGACAAGGTGATGCACTCTTTTTCCTACCCTGGGTTTTGCTTGGAGAGGTTTTAATGAGGCACCCCACCCCCAACCTATCATCAATATTAATAAAAGTGAGAACTTTTATATTTTCTGCCTTAGCAATACTTACTACTTTCTATTACAACCCCTAATTCCTGCCACGAATTAAAACCCGAATACTTAATCCATTGCGCCGATCACTATCATATTCAATAAGAAAAGAGCTCGGCCACAACCGAACACTTTCCAAACCACGAAGTTACCACTCTTCGACACCAAGCAGTACAACTATCCAACTTATACATAGTCAGCTCTTAACTTATTCTGCTAAGTTCACAAACAATTAACAATCTCAACTAATTGAACTTACTATTATCTGCTTCACCTATTATTCTCATTTACAAAACTAACAGTCCAATTTCACAACTCATATGAATTATCATTATCTTAACACTTATCTCATGTGTAATTTCTATATTCAATAAGCATCATCTACATCTTAATCCATTACTTATCTTACTAGTACGTCTCCAACCATCATCCAATTTCAACTTATACTAATCTTATGTATAAGTTACCGATTATTCATTCAGTTCAACCTACACTTCTTCCAAATGAAAGTTATCAATCGTTCAAAAGACTACTACTACCATATGCTTAAGTCAACAATCAGAGTCATAACTGTCTTTAATCAAAGATGGTGCAGAGCATTAAAATGGTGCAGAGCATTAAAATAACAACTATCAAAGTAACTTTACTGAAATAAAGCAGTTAAGGTAATTGTTCCAAACACCCAATCAAAAACAAAATCAAACAAGTCATTCCACACAGTCAATTACATCAAAATATAACTTATAAACAGCTAAGTTATATGTATCCTAAGCTCCTCCGTCCTCTGGATCGTGGTCACCCCCACCTTCCACATCCACCTCGTCATCATCCACTAAAGCTCCATTGTGCACTACCTTGATCAGATCGAGCTTATCAAACTTGAGGTCTGGGTAGAAGTACTCCGCCTGCTTCCGAGCCCTCTCAAATCCAATTTCTAACATGGTATAACCATGATTTTCCTTGCTAGTCTCTGCCTCATTCTTCTCAACACACAGCTCAACCACCCTCGCCTCAAGCTCGTTCTTGTCCTTTTCCAGCTTTTGCAACTTCCCCTTCAAGCTTTCCACATCAATCTTCAACTCAGATACTTCCTTATCCCTCAAAGCCAGCTGCTCGGTGACCACTTGCAACTTCCGCTCAACCTCTAAACTTTTCTGAACTTCTCTACTCTCCTCCTTCTTCTTCTTTGCCTCTTCTCTAGCCTTGAGTTCCTCATACTTTCCCAAACACAACAGCCGAGCTGCATACACCTATACAAAAAAGAAAAATACTTTCACAAAAACATATATCCAGACAAATCACAATTCAAATCATCCTACAATAAAAACACATACCTGCATGAACTGAGCTCTCGTTACCCCATCCACACTTCCAATCAAGTCAAAATCAGACTTCGACTGGAAGTGCTCTTCAGCCAAAACGGAGAAGGGGAAATGCTCCGACCAGACGGACGTAAGGTCCTCCTCACCAACATAGCCATGAAGCTTCCTCTGCTTCTCGGCGAACCCTTTTACTTCTTCCAAACTGACCTCTTTGCCACAACATTTGCTAGAGGTCAGATCTATTACCTTTTTGCCAGAGCCACCTTCTTCGGCTCTTCTCCTCTTCATACTCGGCACTCTCTTCTTTTCAGCTGGCAGATTGACCACGACCCCCTCCTCAGTCTTGATAACATTCGAGGCTGAATGACCTCTTTCAGCCCTATTTCTGAAGAAATTCTTCAATCCACCAGTGGTCGTCTCTGCCAAATAATACATTAAAACAACTCAGCCACAATTCATACACAATTCAAACAATATTACACTCACATTACAATACAAAATTTAACCTAAGTATCTCGTAGCATATTCTCTCTTCTTGTCCCATTTAAACACCATTGTGAGAGAAAGAACTTCCTTGGTACACACATGCCTCTCTAAAAAATCTATCACCTCCAGATTCTCCCTATTCACCTTACTCATCCCAAGAATTTGTACTGGTTTCGAATACCAATACAGAGGAAACCGTTCTAGACCAAACTCATCAAAATAGAACGGAAATTGATCTTCCGAACAAGTTACCTTAACAAACATTTCTTTAAAATCTTTATAGGACTGCCTATAAAGACAAAATAGTGCTTTCCCCTGAACACTGTTCAGCGTCACTAACCCTCCCTTCCGAACACCTTTTGCTTGGAAGAAGGAGAAAAAGACCTCGAGCAGAGGATCTACACCCAAATACTCCATTAATATCTCAAATCCCCTCACAAATGCCCACGCATTCGGATGGATTTGAGTTGGAGCACACTTCAACTGATTCAAAACTCCACATTCGAACTCAGAGAAAGGGAATTTTATTCCTACATCTATAAAAACAGTGGTATACATATAGAAATACTCCTAACCCTCACATCTGTGATAAACCCTATCATCTACCCCACATGGTAAAAAACGCAACTTTACTGCACTCCCTCCACGAACAAACGTCGAAGGCTCACCTATCTCCTCTATACTCTCCAAATCAACAAACAGGGATGATAAGTCCCTCACCTCACCTTTCACCCAAGCATAATTCTCCCCCACTACAACAATCGGTTTCCCATTTTCATCAGTTTTCCTATTCATTGGCATTACTAAGACTACCAACACAGCAACAAAATCACAAACGAAAATGCCAAATAACAAGAAGCAGACGAAGAAGAAGCAGACGAAGAAAAGGAAACGACAATCACAAATGAGCAAACTAACTTTTTGACTCATGTTTCTTCAAATTATGCAAAGACACCGAAGCCTTGTAACTCCCTTTCTCTCTCTCAAATTGTAAGAGTGTAACATTCACCACACATTAACACTCTCTCAATAAAACGATTCAATATCACTCACCATCCCAGCCATTTGATGCACTAATAACTCCCCCATCCAACGGTTATCATTCGCTTGGAAAAACGTGGACTGTCTTAACTTCCCATCATGTCCAATCGCCGATTCTCTCTCTAACTTTTACCAAATGCTACATTTAACTTTACTAACCTCCATATTTATTTATTTATTTATTTATCTATCTACTTATTCATTCATTCATTTATCTAGTATTACTCACAAGCTTACCCTTACGAAATTACAGTTTGACCTTGGGGGCTGACATATATATACCATAACCAATCTTATAACACCTTTTTATTTTTATTTTTCTAAAAGCTCAACCTGCCAATTCTGATCAGGTGAAGCTTGGGGGCTGTGATCCGGCCTGTCATAAGCTCGGCCCAAAAGAGCTCATCAGGAGAGCTCTTACTAAACCAACAATCCGTCAAACAACTCATAAGCCCAATAACCGAACTCTTATACAAATGATCCACCTCAACGGGCCCAAGGTCCGAACCGATTACTTCTAGCGCCGCCAAGTCCTAATTGAACAGCAAAATGAAACCATAATCTGATCTGTTAACAAAGGAACACGTTCTCATCTGAACGGATGAGATCAATCAACAACAAACTGACTAAGACTTATCAGCTAAGTCTTCGAATCCCGAAGAGCTTGGGATCCGATCACTGAGCCCTCTAACGGCAGCCTAACCTGACTGATCACTCAAGTCATCCTATTTAACTATCCTAGTTTGACCTAGGAAGGTCCACCCACCCCCCCTCCCGCCGTTCCTTGGAGATCAAAGCTACACTGAAGATTCTTGTGGAAGCTGAAGTGTTCCTCCCTCGCCCGAGCACATTAATTCTTGAAGAGCTTATCCGCGAAGTCCTTAGATGGCCGAACTCTTCCACTTCCGCACCAGAACAATATATATTTTGAATTAAAAATAAATCTCGACTAAAAAATTCTTGGAATTGATTTAATGTTTACAAATTAAAAATATCCATATAAAAATTAAAAAGTATAACATGTCAGACAAAATATACATATTTTTAATTACATACGTTTATTCGTTAAATTAAATATATAGTATAAATTATATTTATCCTCCTCAATATTAGAATAACGTTATAATGTTGTATAGACACCAAAAACGAATAACGATGTATAACACAAATTTTTTAATAAAATTTTTTAGATTATGTTTATCTTCCTCCATATTATATTAGAATAAAGTTATATGATTTATTTTATTAATTTTTTTTATCAAAGACAGTTGTATTTCATTTCACTGAATAGAAAAAATGAATACATATGTGTTGGGTCCAACTTGGACAACCAAAAGCAAGAGAAAGTGGGATCTCCACAGGAATTAAAAATGTAAATATCAAATAAACTTAGAAAGAAAAATACTAAAAAAAAAAGAAAGGTGGTATCTTTGAAACTCAAGGTTGATCTCAAACGACGGAGGCAAAAAGCATTTGGAGAAGATGCGGTTTCGAAGATATGTTGGCGCATGGGAGACAGTCGTGGATATTTTTTCCGTAAGATTATGTAGAAACCACAAGATCTCAATTTAAATTCCACCATTCAAGATTGATTATTGGTTTCACAGATAAAACCATTCTCGGGAGAGTAGGATATATAGATCATTTTCAGTTTATGGATGGTCAGGGATCTCTCCAAACCCTAACAATTCTTGTAAAATAACTCTCATGTCATTTTGAACACCGATTGAAGGTTGGTGTCCTCTACCTCAGTAATTTGAGAGAGAATCATTGCAGAAAAATCATTAAATTGACTCCAAATTATCTTAAAATTAGCCTCCATTAGTCCCAGATGCACCAGATTAATCAGCAAAGAGTCTTCTAATAAGCCTAATCAACACAAATCTTCACTCCTTCTCTAATATCTTCTGAGTATTCCAAATGAACAAGAGAGAAACCCTAATAAGGTACAAAAGAAAACTCTAATAAGGCACAAGAGAAAACAGAACACTAGAGCACAAGAGAAAACACTAATAGGACACAAGAGAGAACTCTAGCAGAACACTAAAGTACAAAAGAAAACTCTAATAGGGTACAAGAAAACTCAATATTGTGATTTATTTTATTAATTCGTGTAGACATGTTCTAAATTTAAGAACGATAATAACATAATACAAAACTAAATATATAGCCATAGATAGGTTATGTCAACATATTAACTGTGTATTACCTCCCAAATTATTAGATAAAAAAATAAAATTTTTTAAGGAAAAAGTTTTTAATTTTTAATTTTAAAAAATACTTTTAGAATACATATTTTACTAAAATTTATAACTTTTTATATAATCATTTCGTAAAATATTTTTATATTAAAAATCAAAATATATATCTAAAATCATTGGGTATATATATATATATATATATATATACGAGAAAGCATTAAATCATTAAAATTAAAATACCATGTGACTATTATGTATAGTATAAAATTACATAACATAAACCCCACCAAACATTAATATTTAATTTAAGGAATAAATATATGTAATTAAAAATATAGATATTTAGTGTTACGTGTTATGCTTTTTAATTTTGGATATGGATATTTTTAATGTTTAAACATTAAATTAGTTTCAAGAATTTTTTTAGTCAAGATATATTTTTAATTCAAAATATATGTAATTACAAATTTAATTTTGTGATTTAAAAATTAAAATAGATTTAAAATTATAAATATTTTTTAAAAATAATTATTATCTTTTTCTAAGTTCAAGACATACATTAATTATTTTTTCTCTCACATCTTAAGCTCATTAATTACATATATTCTCTCTTCAATTTTTGTAGTCTAATCCTAACCATACATTTATATCCAATCATTATAATTCAAATGTTCCATATGAAACAGAACGAACAGGTAAGCGCAACATATTCGAGTGTAGGTAATACAACAAGATTAACATGTAGGATGCAAGTATTTATTTTGGATGTTCTATCCCTTGGGCTTCCCTTCTCATTTCCGTTCTCCTATTAATGGTGGAAATTTCCGTTCTCCTCTCATTTCTCATATAAGAAAGGCTTTCTCATCACTAGATACCTCCTCTATATGGGGATGTATCTTATCAGAATGAGTTTTTTATTTGAGAATGTGAGAATACATTTATAACCGTTTGATTAATTTAAATGGTTAAGATTAAGTCTTTCCACTATTTGCTATAATATATGCTTTCGCATTATCATTTTGAGTAATAAATGCATTCTCTCTATTTTTATTTTTTGTTTTCTCTTTCTATTTTTAATATTTATAACGGGTGTTAAGTATTTTTTTTTTTCTAAAAAGTAATAATTTGATTATATATTTATTAGGATAATGTTTTGATTTTTGGATTTAATTTAAAATAATTATTTTTTATTTTCTTAAACTATAAAAGAGAATAATATAGTACAACAATTTTATAATTGTAGTTGATGTTTGTCTGGTATTGTTCAAAATAGACGTTTTTCAGTCAATATTCAATCATATTGATATAATAATAATATTCATATATAATAAAAAAAAATGAAACCCATATATGAGAATATGAGATGCTACATAATATATATAGTAATAATAATAAAATAATATATAATTGAAACATATACCACGACAACTACATAATATATAATAAAATAATATATAATTGAAAAGTATACACTAGTTTTTAAATGTATGTTTTGTGTGCATAAAAAATAATAGTTGTAAAAAATTACAAAAACATATAATTAAAGTACAAGCGTCACTTGGAACAAAAATTATAAAAATGACTATTTTAAATATATATTAAATATAAATTAATAAAAATTATATTACATATAAATAAATTATACGTAACATAGAAACATAAATAATAAACATATTAATAAATTGATTTATTTTAATTTGCTTTAATGCTCTAAGAGATTGTGGACTCTTGTTATTGCTTTTATTCAATTTTAATTATAAAAAAATTTAAATAAGCACTTAATAAAAATAGAAAATTAGCGTAAAATAGTCTTTAACATTACTATATAGTATAAGATTATATTGTCTTACATATTTAAAAGAAAAATTATATAATCGGTATTTTTTATTTAATAACAAGTGAATTTGAATATTTAGACAAAAAAAAATTGAATATTAATTTTAGAGTGATAATTATTTATGGCTGCATTTATTGTTATTTAGTGGAGAAGCATTTATTGCTTCTTAGTGGACAAGCATTTATTACTTCTTAGTGAAGAAATTTAATCTAAACCATTTAAATATATCCAATGGCTATAAATATATTTTCACATTCTCAAATAAAAAACTCATTCTCATAAGATACATCCCCTATATATATATATATATCCCAACAAAAATAATTTTTATATTTGTTTATTGTTACTCAAATTTTCTGTGTTTGAGTTCATTATTTATATGCCAGACTTCATTATTTCTATACTTGACGCGTGGACCTACTAGGTGTAAAAGCTTACGCCCTATTATCACATGCATGCTGTGTTTTGCAAATCCTAGGGATGGAACTAATAATTTGAGTAGTGGAATATCACAATTTCATGTACAATTAATGTAGTAGAACTTAGGACAGTTGACTGTTTTACGGTGTAACTAACCTTGATGGTTTGATTTAGTTACAAATGTTTTAGTATCAGTAGGTCACACTATGCCTTGTGGGGTTGACCTCAAAGTTATCTTAAAACAAGTTGGAGGTTCAACCTTTATTATTTAGACAAAGTTACTTTCTGGTTCCTTATCATTTCTTAATGATATGCATATTATGCTTTTTTTTCTTTCTAATCGTTCTGTATCATTTCTTAATGATATGCATATTATGCTTAATAAATCTGAGTATGAAAATCGATAATTTCACACTTGTTTTTCCCGTTGTGAGTTGGATGCTTATATATATTTAACAATTTCACTGACAGATAATAGCAATTGGGACACTTGCATTTTGCTATAACAACATCGAAGTCTTCAGAGGTGCAGTAAAAATGAGGCGTGGTAAGATAACAAATATTTCAATGCCAATGCCCTTTTGATTTAGTCTTAAGGCATGCTAATATATAGAAGAAAATTTGCTCTAGGTAACAGTATGAAAAAAGATAATTAATCTTCTTAAAACTAACATCTTGGAATGTTTTTATTATCAAATTAACACATGCAACGAAAGCCAATTGCCCATCTGTGGAGGCACATATTTAGCCCCACGTAGATGAAAAATTGTGGGGAGGAGGGGGGTGGTTGGGGGACCCTTTCCCTTATGTTGTTATCCTCCCAAAAATTTTACACCATTCATATATATGTTAAAGAGATTAGGAAAGAGTAGCACTGTCCGGAGATTTGGCCAAACTCCATTATCAATATTATTATTTATTATTTGTGTATTACTTTATTTAGAATCCATATTAGTAGAAATATTTCTCTATCTAGGCAATAGTTCTCTCTATTGATATTGAGAATTAAATGAAATCCGATTGTGACTCTATTAATGTTTACTGAAAATTATTAAACCAATATAACTTAAAGGATATTATTATATTGGAATTATCCATATTTAGGCACCAAGTTTGTTATCTTCCACCTCCTTTTACAAGATTTTTTTTCCCTCTAACTGAATTGCAAAGGCCCATTTTACTATTGATGGTCTTTTATCCATTGTTAATTGTTTATGTAAAAAGTTATATAACCAGCAGCATTTAATTTGCCAATTTTAGCCGGCATTTGGCCTGTTTTTTATACCATGATGAATAGTATGGAAAAAAAGTTCAGTAATTGTATGTATAGAAGTAGAATAATGCTACGGAATTAATATTAAGGGACTAATATAGGGAGCCAATAAATGTAATTAGAAAAATAGTGGATGGTAAAAGGGAAAAGAGAAAAGAAAGAAACATAATATTGGCTTCCTATTGTCTCGCTAATATTGGTTATCAAGACTTTTTGATAGAAGTATTGTTGTTGGCCAAATAATAATGTAAAATAATAAAATTTGTTGTGTAAGTAGCATTACTTTTATTTATTATGTTTTAAATAAGGGTTAAACAACCTATTTACCAACAATTTTGGTTATCATTTAAAGGTTTAACTGCCAAAGTGATTTACCGAACAAAGACAATAGCTGATGCTTATGGTGCATTCTTTGATTTTGCTTGTATATTGGAGTCCAAGGTACAAATTATGACCGAACAAGAATGTGGATGCACTACTTGTTTTTATCCTTCCTTAGAGCTCACTTTCCAACTAAGAAGATTTGACATTTTTCATTGTAGGTTGACAAAAATGATCTAAATGCTACAAAAACATTGAGCAGGCTGCAATCTATACAGAAGACTTGCAGAGAATCTGGTCTCCTAAGTGAAAGGCAGGAAACTACTATCTTAGTACTTTCAAAACTCAAAACAATCTTTTTTATCATTAAAAATAATTTAACAAACCTTAAATTGATTTAAACAGGAAATCTTACATTCTGAATGGAAACGGATATAGCTCTAGCATGGCAAGTTTTTCTTTTTTGCTTCTTTCATAACTACTATACATTTCTTAATTATATACTGATACAAATGCAAATTTTTTCTCTGCAGATCTTCACCCTGATTATCACGTTTTCCTTCCTTTTGGCATATCTATCTGCTAACGGCCAAAGCATTTAGTATGTGTTCTATTGTTGGTTGCAATGTACTGTACAGAATGTAACTATTAAAATTATCCTGAATATTTTAAATGTCGATAAAAATGACTTTTAATTTTGTTGACGAAAAAATGCTTATCAATTATTTAAAACTTTGACAAAAATATTTTTTTATTACATGTCAAAAGTGATTAAAATATCTAAATTTAAATATTTTTGTCAGATTTTTAAATAATTGGTGGGCTTTTTTTACATTAACAAAATTGAATGTCATTTTTATGAATATTTAAAAATTTTTTAGGCAATTTTGATGGTTAACTCTATTTTAAAATATAACCACTTGTACTTTCTAATAATTGTTCACCTTTTATTTTGTACTATTTTAAATTTGGTTAAATTACGCATTTATCATGTCTTTCTTTCAATTTGGTTAAATTTGAAAAAAAAAAAGAATTTTTCCTTGTATGGTTATGCATAGAAAATAATAATTAAAAAAAAAACGAGACCCACATGAAAAATTTTCTATGCATATAGAGAACAGAAAACTTGAGAATGGTTGTGATTTGTGAACGTGTGACGGAGCAGAAAATTACCTTTTTTATCCTTTAAACATATATTTATAAATATTTTTTTGTTATTCTTTAAAAAGTTAAATAGAATTAAAACTATAAAATAAAATGAATAAATATCAAAACTAAGTAATAATAATAATAATAATAATAATAAGTGTTTCTCATAATATTTTTATATAATTTTTTAATTGAATTAAATTGAAAATATATAATATAGTATAGTGGAATTTTTTTATTTAAATAAAATAAATATCGTTAGCAGTCTCAACGTTTGGATAAATGGGACAAAAAGAAACTCAGTCCCGACGCCATAGAAAATGGTATGTAACCCCGCCTACTTAGACACTTGTACTAGGTCAAAACAAGCCTATAATTAAGACAGCGTAACTACCTTGGGTCACATTTTATCCATTTTTGTTCTATTTTTTTTCTTTTGGGAGGAGATGAAGGGGAAAAAAAAGAGCTTGTGCAAGATGTTGTGATATGAAGTTAGATTTGGGAACATATGGACTGGGATGCGAATGAGAAGTGTAGAATTTATTCGCTCTTTTTAACTCTAAAACATGGTCAAGAAGGTAATAGATGCATAAAGTGTTTGTGAATTTTATGAGTATGGTTTCTTTAAATAAAAATGAGTCTCGACTTAATTAATTCTAGTAAAAGGGACTAAAAAATTCAGAAGAGGATGAGCTGGATTTGAGAGTGAAGGGACGCGAGTTTGAGGAGGAATAATCAACGTCATAATGACATGCTTATCCGCAGTTAATCGTGGTTATAAAAACAATAGAAATGGGTGAGAGGCTAAGATAATCTTTTTCTAGAGCATGAGAGATAGGTGAGTTACTTGGGTGGCAAGTAAGAAGTTTCGAGGTCTTTAGAACCATTTGCGAAATACTAGTAAGAAATTCGAATCGGGGTAACTTTTACCGTGCGTAAAATAATCAGTGGTTAGGATTTATTCTTTAAAAAATAAATTATGAATGAATGGCTAAGATTAATCTTGGGACATAATTACTAAGATTTTTAATTACTAACTTTTACCTGGTGCCTAAAACCGTTACTAAAAGTGGATTCTCGGTTCAAAAAGTCTCTAAGTAAGAAAAATGAACCAATGGTAAGCTAATTTTTAGGGGATAACTATAGTTTTAATCTCTAAGGTTTCACTGAAAAACCGATTTCGTCTCCAACCTTTTTTTTAGTTTAAAATGATCCATAACCTTTGAGATTGATTTAAATGCGTTCTTTCACTTTTTTATTACCAAAATACTCTTTTGTCAAATCCTTTCTTTTGTTCAATCTCCTCCAAAATCGAAACATTAACTCTTCAAGTGGAACTAGCAACTATCTTTTTCCCGTTTATTGCTTACCCTACTTCCAATTAAAGCTTTATGCTCTTGCTTTGCAGTGAAATTAATAGTTTTAACATTAACATGGTGTCCTACACATTCAGATTTGGATCCAAAAAGTCTATTGTTCTGGGTTCCAAAAGTTGGAAGCTTGACACTTTCAACAATGAAATATTTTTTGGAAGCAGCAAAGATCTGAACAGGGAAAGATGGAATACCCACAAGAACAGTGTCACTTACAGCAGCAGAAGAAGAAACAATGTTGAAGTGAAGATGAATAGTAGGTTGGTGAAGTGAAGGTGTGGAGTTCGTAAGCCAAATGGTGAAGGTTGAGATGAAGAAAATGGAGGATAAGATTGTGAATGAGAATACTAAAACCCTTGTGGGTTAAAAGAAAAGCTTTTCTGCCTCTCCATTGATGAAATCATGGATTTGGTGAAATCATGGAGATGGGTTTATTGAGAGTGGTGGCAGTAATGATGAGGTTATGAAATTGATTTAGATGAGTTTGAGCAGATTGATCATGATGGGAATGGAGATTTTGGAGTTACCATAGTAAATGAGGTGATGGCTTTGGGGTTTGAGTACCATGTTGAGGAAAGGAAGGAGAATTGTAATGTGAATGGAGGTGGTCAAGTGAGGGATGGCGTCTGAAAAAGGGGAAATGTCAGGTCATGTTTGAAGATGAGGAAGGTGGTTAAGGGGAGAGAGAAATGGTATTTTGGTAATAAAAAAGAGAAATGAGGATTTTAAATCAATCTCAAAGTTTAGGGACCATTTTACACAGAAAAAAAAGTTAAGACGAAATTGATTTTCACGTAAAACCTTAGGAACCAAAACTGTAGTTATCCCCTAATTTTTATTTCTACTAGTCAAATTTCAGTTGAGAGATTAATTACTCTCATAAAGTCAAAGTTGACCAATTGATATTATTTCACCATGGGGTACGGGTTGCCTCAATATTTATTGTTGGGTCGTGGTTCGAGATTTTGCAAAACAATTTAAAAATAGTTTATGTAAAAAACAAATAGCCAAAAAGTCTATTTATCAAAAATTAGGTTCTTACAACAGTAGGTGGTGGCGGCGATGACAAAGAGGAAGAAAAAGATGCTGATTATTATGATGATGAAGATGATGCACAAGAAGTGGAAGAAGATGAAGAAAAGAAAGAAGAACACATCTTTTAAATTTAGCATATGCATTCACTTCAATTTGGTACACGAATTACAATATATCTGATATAGAAATATCGTTTAAACACTACTAGCTCAATTCATACAATCTCTTAAATTTGGTATAGGAGTTTACTTCAATTTGGCACAGGAATTAAAGTCTATTTGGCATAAAAAATAGGTAAAAGTACTTTTGCTGCCACAAAGGTATATGTCAAAAATCAGTTTTGCCACATTGGTTTTTTTTCTCTCAGGAATGCCACAAATCTTTCATTTTTTATTAAAGAAACATTTTGACCATATTGCCCTTGTTATCGTTATTGTCTGTTAAGTCAGTTACGTTATATTGAGGAGCCGTTTGTATATTTATTTGACTCCTTAATATGAAAGGAATCCTAATTCAGCCCCCAAAATCGAAGAAACCCTAATTCGTGAAATCAATCCCCAAAATTCAAAAAAACCCTAATCCGTTAAATCTACCATCCCAAAAATCATTAGCCCCCAAAATCGAAGAAGGGAGATAACCAAAAAACCCATTCGTGAAACCCTATACCCCCAATTTCGCAAAATCAGAAAAATTTGAGGCTTCTGCGATTAGGGTTCGTCTGTCATGGCTTCCCAGAGCTCGCGTGGGTCGAGGTCATCTTGGAGCAATGCAAGCGCCCAAAGGAGGATAATCGTATGCTCACATGGTGATGCTGCCGTGTTGAAAGTATCTGGAACGAAGGAGAGTCCTGGGAGGCGATTCTAGGGCTGTCCCCACTACGATGTTGGTAAGTGTTAAGTGGTTGTTCGAGTTGTTGAATTCGATTGGGTGCTTCTGTTTGAGTGTAAGGTTGTTGTGATTATGCAAGTAGAGAGTGTGATTTTTTTACCTGGGCTGATCATGAGCAAGAGACTGTACAGGAGGACCCTGAGGTTGCAAAGCTGAGGATGAAGGTTTTATTCCTTAAAACAGAGCTGATGGCTTGTGAATGGAGGTTGAAGACTGCTGTTCTTATTGCTTTCATTGGGTGGATGTTGTTGGTTTGTTTGTTGTTTTTCTTGTTGTTGCAGAAATTAGGGGGAAATAGTCATAATCGAGGGGTGCCCCTCAATTTAGGTTGATATGTTGTTGGTGTTGAGTTCAGGATTGGATTTAGATGGTTCATGCATAGGATTTTGTTTTCTGAGGGATTAGTGATGTTGGAGGTTTCTAGGTTTAGGGTAAGAATGGTTATCTGTCATGCACAGGTTTTGCATTTTGGAGGCAATGTTTGATGTAAATCTCTGAAAGAGTAGGCCTAATGTACAATGCTTAATGTGACAATTTATGTAATGTGTTCTGCTGCAATGGAATTGTATTTTGCTGGCATAAAATTTTGCATTTGAGAACATATATGTGTGTGTGTGTGTGGCTGATTTTTGTAAACTAAATAGGAAACATGATATTATATGAAACTAAAATTTGTTGCAAAAGTAATATGGATTCCACATCCTTCGGAGAATAACAATAAATGGATACCCTGAAAATTAACATAGATTAAGTGAAGTTGAGTACATCTTCAAAATAAATAGTTGATATTGTCTAAAGTTGGTTCCTGCCAATTACAACTCCAAAATGCAAAAGGATGTGTATATGTTGGTTTGCTATTCCTAACCAACACCCAAAAAAAGTGCATACTACAGCACACAAAATAGTAACACAACATTCATGTAAATGTTTGTGTAGTTTTCAATTTACACATCAAAATTCAAAAAATTATCTGCCTGGACAAAGCAGAAATGCATCCCTCAAGTTGGTGATCTAGATGTTTCCCCAAGCCTTAGGTGGGAGCTTTGCCATTTGTCTTAGCTTCTGAGGGGAAACATGAGGGCCACCACCTACATGCCTCACACAAAATCTGGGCCTACTTCCAATCGGCTGTGAAGAACTGGGCTTTGTGTTGGGCTTGGCAGTGGGCTTCTATGAGGTTTTGGTGGGCTGAGAAGCTGATATTGCTTTGGGCCTCACACTTTTCCCTTTCCCGTTGCTTGCATTTTGCGCCGATTCTGTTTGAAGGCCGAAGAAACTCTCATCCAAATCAAATTCTTCCTCACTGTCAGTAAAGTGCACATCATTGGCACTGTCAACCTCATCAGCCGAAGGAACATACTCTGCATCATCACTGTCACTGTCTTCGGTCCTAATCCCAGCACCAGTGCCACCCTCATTGACATCTCCAACTTCTTCCAAACCACCATCTTCTTCACTCATAACACCCTCCTCATTTGCACATGAACCCTCAGCATTTTGGTCACCCTCCAAAATGCTTTCTGCATCACTAGGACCCGATCCTGCCTCAGACAATGGTGCCATTACATCACTAGTTGCAACCTCTCCCTCATCAATTGTGGCAACAGCACCCCCTTCCTCAGTTTGCCCATTTGGGGGAGCCTCAGCAACAACCCCCTCCTCATTTTGCCCATTAGGGGGATCTTCAGCAGCAACACCTTCATCATTAGCCACTTTTGGTTCAAGCGCTTCATCACCTCCCCCCGCATTCTGCTCATCTCCACCATTTCCTTCAGGCGGATCTCCTCCGACATCTATATACCCAATCTCAAGGAACCTTTCCTCTGGACCATCATGGTGCACCACAAACAGCTCAACATGCCCCCTTTGTGCAGCAATTCTTACCATCTCCAAAGCATTCTTATCGTCTAGAAACATCCTCAACCCAATAGATAGGTCCGCTATAGCAGGATTTTTGAACCACAACGCAGCAATGTCACTCTTCTCATGACCTAGCCTAACTAACTGCTCCTCCGCCTCAAAAACACACCAAAAATCACTGTCATTTTCTTCTATGATAAGCTCCTCCCCACCAAAGTACCTCATAACCCCATCAACATACCCAAAGTAACCTTTGTGGAAGAGATTTATGTCAAACAGAGCCATCGTCACCCTGATAAAGCAGTAACCCTAATGGTTAACACAACAACATGCAACGAAATGCAACCACCCAAAAACCCTAATCCACTCAATCCGAAATAGAAAGAAGCATCAAAGAGCTTATTCGAACTTACCTATGCAGAGATGGAGCAACGAACGGCGCAACTCAGCACAACCCTTCGCACATAGAGAAACGTCACTCCACTTTTCCTCACGCCAAGTTCCTTCGCCGCCGCCGCCGATTGTAAACTTCGTTGTTTCCCCGTCGCTGATCCATCGTCTCTAGCCCTTCGTTGAGGCTCCTCAATCTCTCTCCACTGTTATTTTTTTGAGTCGAAGTAGAATGAAGTGTGTGGGGGTCTTCGCGGGAAGGGAAATGTCTTCCACAAGGGGGAGGGCATTTTTGTCAGCACACTCATTTTTTGGTCATTTTAATGTGATTTGTGAACCTTCATGGCATTCCTGAGAGAAAAAAAACGAATGTGGCAAAAGTGCAAAACTGATTTTTGGCATATACCTTTGTGGCAACAAAAGTACTTTTCCCTAAAAAATACTATTCAAACACTACCACTTCAATTCATACAATCTCTTAAATTTAGCATAGAAATTCGCTTCAATTTAATATATAAATTGAATTCTATTTGACATAGGAATATCATTCAAACACTACCAGACCATTCATACAATATCTTAAATTTAGTATAGGAATTCACTTCAAATTGGCATATGAATATCTTTTAACCTAACACAAATCAACTTAAAATAAATACAAAATCATTCTTACATCTCCATTTGAAAAGAAGACGTGGAAGGAATCGGGAAGAGGAGAAGAAAGAATAAGGAGAAGAAGATGACGATGGAGTGGAAGGAGGATAGAGAAACTAAAAGAACGATAAAAAGCATTATTAATATATAAGTTATTATTTGACGCACGAGATGAGAGAAGTTGAGAGAAAAAGGTGCAAGGTGCGTGAGGTAATACGATTGGGTTGGATCTTATTGGTTAAATCAAAGGCCAAATGATAAATTTAATGTGTTTACTATATATGTTTTCTTTTTCTTCACTCAAAGCTAAAAACAGAAAATACTCGAAAAAAATGTTGGGTTTTTGGGCTACCTTCCTATGTAGAGAAAGGCCCAAATATTGGTATGTAGGCCCATGAAATTGCTGAAGTGGCTGGGGTGAGTTAGGGTTGCCAAGAGAGGTCTCATTTGTCACACAAATACAAACACTGAGAGAGGAAAAGAAGAGAGAAAGTTGTTCACGTTTTTGTGTAGAGTAGAAAACTTTGAGTTCCTGTATCTCACTTGTTTACCGTTGGATCGTCGTGAAATTTTAACTACACATTCACCTCATCTTTTTATTTATTCTGAACGGTGGAGATCTTGATTGAAGGTCTGTGGTTGGAGAAAACAAGCACAGACAAAGGCTCTATTTTGTGGTATTTTTATCTTCTTTGATTCTAGTTTATAAGCTTTGAAGCTTGGTTGTTTGGCTTATTGTATGCACATTTTGTGCAGTAATATGTGACTCTCTTGTACCCTATTTTTCATCATAGTGAAGCTATTTCCTAGTCTTGGTGACTCGTAGTTTTTACTTCTCATATTAAGGAGATTTTCCACGTTAAAATCTTGGTGTGCTAGCTTGTCTCCATTTTTTAATTTTGATTGACTTTCTGTTGCTATTGGTGTTTATTATTACTGCTATTTTCACTTGATTTAAGTGGGTATTGTTAGGGGTGTCAAATAGGTCACCATTCGCCGAGTCGGCCCGCTTAACCCCGCCAAAAATGGCGGGCCGTACTAGAATTTTAAAACCGCCATAATAAATAAACCTGCCTAACTCGCCCAGTTTAACTCGTAGGCTTCGGCGAGGCGGGCTAGCCCGTCAAGCCTCTTTTTTCGCTATTTTTTCTATAAATTAAGAAAATAATTAGTGAATTAGTAAAAAATGTAATAATTTATTGAAATGTTAGTGAAATTATATTAAGAAAACAATGTTTATTTATATGTTTTGAATAATATTTAATTAAATATTATAAATTATTGAAATGTTCGCGAAATTATATATTTTTTAAAATAAATTTAATTATATTTTTTTAAAAAATATTTAAAAAAATTAGACAGCCGTACTAAAATTTTAAAACCGCCATATTAGACAGGGTGGGGCGGGCTTTGACGGGACGGGCTAGCCCATTTGACACTCCAAAATATTATTACTCCTCTAATTCTTGCCAGTAATGAATTGTACGTTTTAATTCCTCTGAAAAAATAAAAACCAAACACACTCCTCTGTGTAATTCATCACTATTTTATTAAAAATATAGTTTTCTTCTAATTTACGTGTGCCCATTATTCAAAAAGCTACTTTTGATCATGATTAATGACAGCTGAGATAGCTTCCATTAAAAGGAAACACACTTGCAAAATTAATTATTTTTCTATATAACAGTATTGCTTTATAAGGCTCCACAAAAACTAAAGTTTTTTCTAAAGACGATGAATTCCAATTCGGAAAGAGAAAAGATAGAATCAAAGAAACCATGCAATTACCATAATGGTGAGTTTTAGCACACGCCGCTTTCTATCCAGGCGTGTCGCACACCACTTAGGTGGCACGTGAGTTTGAAACAAGTTTGTGGGTGTCTTATGATTTTGTTGTGTGACCCCTCTTTAAAGTGAAAATTAAATTTTATCCTATAATTTTTTGTGATATATAAAAAATGCCTTTCTTTTTACCTTCCTTTGTTTATGGACTGGACTCTCTCAAGAATGGATTAGAGAAGATAGATCAATTTTGTGAAGTCCCAATAATTGAAAGTTTTTGCAATTACAACAGTAGAAGTTACCAAGCCCGTGAAAAAAAAAAAAGGAAAGAGAACAGTTTAACACTTTAACTTATGCGGTGTTATCAGAATTTATTAAGCCAATCCTCCTGTGAAAATGCTCAGGCTAGTTGATTGGGATGAAGCTACGGTTCTTGTTAATATTCATTTCCTCACTATTTTTTTTTATTATTTATTGTGTAATAATATTTTAACAAGTGATTTTGGTCAATTAAGTAATTTATTTTTTTGTTAAATAAAATATTATTTCGGTGACAAATAGTATAAAAAATAACACATAAATAAAATTTTATTTAATATCGAAATAATTTTTTATTTAGCATAAAATAAATAACTTGATTATACTTAATTAGCTGAATTACTCGTTTATATAGAATTATTGTTATTCATTTCCTCACTATAAAGCAGAACTTAGGTGATTTACTTATAGTGTTCTTTTTTTTTACTTTGTTATGAACTTATAATAGTGTTTATAATCACAATGTGTGTTTTATTCATGTCAACAAAATAACAAATTTTGATTTCTATGGTACAGAGCCAC
>JASCZI010211879.1:2143-33032 GCA_036250425.1 Stylosanthes scabra
TTTTAATATTTTATTAAAAATAATAAAATTTTATTTTATCTCTTAATTTTTCTTTTTTTAAAAAATTAAAGTTCTAATAAATAAAAAATATTTAAAATAAAAAAGAGGCAGCATTATTACACAAGTAATAAATAATATTATTGCATCTGAGTTAGCTTGTTCAACTATTCAATTAAGTACATTGTATATAGTTCAAAATTAGGTAATATCATATATTGATTTCCTTTTGTGTATATAAAATAAGCAAGCTCTACTCGGTTCAATATGCATGTAGTAGTATTTTTGTAGCAAATTCGTCAGGGTAGGTTATGGGGTGGAAACTAAAGCAACAAGTTCTTGGAAATTTTATTAAATCAAGATGTTTGAGTTTGACCTAACTATTACTGCACTTGGTTTAGACAGCAAAAGTTCGTTGAAATGCAAAATTGCATGGGATGGAGTTTCTTTGATAGTGACGCTTTATATTCACATGAGCGAAAAACAGATGTATTTTTATAAAAAGAGAAAAACTTTTTAAACATGAATGGTTAAGTTTTGATAATTAATTATTTTTTTTCTAACACACCACCTTATATATCCAATAAGAATGATAGAAAAAGAATCTCTATAAATTTACAACTTTTCTATAGCAATCCCCTGAAAAGTCTCACTCAATTTATTTGTAACTTTCGGTACAACTAAATTGAATTAAACTAAATTAAGTTGGGTTGCTATAAATAATAAATAACATTTTGGGAATTTCCTACTACTACTCTATATTCATTATTATTGTTCCCGAAAGGTTCGTTAAAATATGATATAGTATATTTGAATAAGCTAACTCTTTTGTTGTTAAACGATAAAGTCAAGGTCATATCTCTATAGATAAAGACAAGAGTGGTTTTCCAACATTTAAAAAAAATAAAAAATAAATGCTCCACATACACTAATTTTTATCTTGTATTTAAGCAAATAATAGAGTGCACGTAATTTCGCGAATGTCTTCATCAAATCCGACTTATATATTAAAAGTCAGTCAAAGGTCGTAGTTTCACAATAAAAAATAAATATAGATTAATTAATTAGAGGAGGAGATGTCTCCATATTAAGATTTCAGATAATCCATAATAATCCTCGATCGGTCGGTAGTAGAGCTCAGCATTCTATTGTAAAAGAAGTGGGAAAAAAATAATAAAAGATTGAGAGTTTTTTGTTATTAAAAGATTTAGAAGTATATATTTGTTGTTTTTATCACTGTTTTTTGTTTAATATTAATTAGTATTTGAAAATATTATCAAATTTTAAATTATTTAAAATTGAAAGTTCAATAATCTATATAAATGTTAGAGATTAAAATTCCCACCTCTCAAATTTTAAATATGATTCTTGTTGTGATGAGGAGATACAAAGCCATATATAGCCGCCCTAATAAGTGTATTATTAATTATTATTGTGTTAACCAATGAATTATCAATATAAGATTACTTAGGATAATCACAAATTAAATTTAACTATATCTACCTTCTCCTACTTTTCGTCAGAATTATTTTTAATTAAATATATAAATTGTATTGTTTATTTTTCGTGCATGAAACGGAGCCATTTGCATTGTATTTGTGGCTACTTACCACTGGAATTTAGTTGTTTAATTTGAAGGGAAGAGATAGAGTTGATTGCGCATGCGTGCTAATCAATCCAGGTTAATTACTTTTCATTTTGATTTAATTTGTGCAAGCTCCTCAAATAATTTAAGTCGGTAACTAACCCCATCTTAATTAATTGTCATATAGCATATATTAATTAATATTAATAAAATAGTTTAAAAACTTAAATGCACAAAACGTTTCTGATTAGCAAACCCACAATTTTTAAATATTATTATTGTTTTTCCTAAAGCATTTTTAGTCAAATTAAAAAAATTGTTCTACCATTAAATCAAGCCTAAATTTGAACAAAGTCTCATCTCAAATAATTCTACTTACTTTTTTTTTTACAAACAAAAATAAGTAAATAACCATAAATATGTAATATAATTAAGTGAACATAAATTGACATTAACTTATTCACAACTTTTAGCCTGTTTTTCAAGCTAAGTTTCATTTATTATTATTATTATTATTATTATTATTATTATTATTATTATTATTATTATTATTATGTGGATTATTGTTAGTCTAACATTATGGTTGTTATTTGCTGATCTACTTTCTTACGTCAACCAATGACACATGTTCTTCTCATAGTGATACTAATAAATAATAATAATACATAAGTCATATAAGGCTAATTAACGAATTAATTAAAGATCTACGTAAACAATGTATCAAAGTACGTACGTATATACTATAGATTCCCAGGGAAACAAATTAATTTGGACGAAAGTTCTGAGCAATAAACAAGATCATTACTTGTCTGCGTTCTTCAAGCATTAATTAGATTAAATATATAATGAATCATTTTATTTAATGCTACTTCTTCTGCTAAGTAGTAGTAGCTATCATTAGAATAATCAATTAAATAAGGTACGTATAATGCTGGCGATTCTTAAGCCTTAATCACCGTTCTCGAACGGCTTAATTAACAATACAACTAAATACTATAGATCTATCATCTATCAATACTATATATAGTAGAATTCAACTATTCAATATTCATATATCAATTAGCATATGGCATGGATCACAAACTAATAATGAACTATAGGATGCGTGTTACATATAATCAAAAATCAGGTGTTGTAGTATTTTTAGCTATTAATTTTAATTAATTTTAATTATAAAATATATATGTGACTAATATTAATAGAGATATCTAAATTTTTTGGTTACACTTAAAACATTTTTTAAATTATATATGACAACATAAGTTAGTATAGATAGATAAGAAATTGTGCTCTTTAATCATTTTTTTAAATTCAATTGTTATTGAAGAATGAAAATAAAGTGAGTTTGTTTGACGGAATTATCTACTTTATCTCTATAATACTCGAGGAATTAATCATTGGATAGTTAACCCATTGCATACAAAATTAAAAAAAAAAAACGATATATATAAAAAATTAAATTTTGAAGCGGGCAAGCGGGTATCTTATTCCAAGCAAGCATATCTCAAAAAGAGAAAAAGAACAATCCCATGCCTATTACTCCATTTTTTTTACTATTTTAATTCTTTTTGTTTTTCCGCCACAGGAAAAAAAGGTAATTAATGGCATAGTCCTTTAAATAAACGAAAAGCGAAAGGGCAAAAATGGAAATAAGGGAAAATTCTCAGACCTTGTATATATATATAAATAAGAGTGAGTTTCGAGATAGTAATTGTATATCCATAAAGAAAAAAAGAGGAAAAATGTTTAGCCACTCAGCAAATGTGAGAAGCAATAATAGTAGCAGTGTTCAAGTATTCTCAATGAAAGCATCAACACTTCCACCATCTTCAACTACTTCAACCTTAAGCTCCATGAAACTAAAGAGAATCCTTCACACCCTAATAGTGTCACACATGTGTAGAATCATTCGTGCACTATCTAAGGTCAAGGAATTTATACTTGAAATTCTCAATAACCCTACCAATGATGTTCATCATCACTTCCCATACACTTCTTCTTCTTCACATAAAAAGCGTAGGAATAAGATCATAATGGGATCTTTTAGGCTTCATTACAATTGGTGCTCTTCAAAATCCTCTCATGTTTTGCCGGTTCCTCAACGGGTGTATGAAGGGTTATGCTGTGAAGAATCATCATTAAGGGGTGAGGATTGTCCTGAGTCCCAACTTGCAGGGTATCTAAGGTGGCTTGAGGAGAAGAAGGTTCAAGAAGGTGAAGAGAAAGAGAAAGATATGAATGAGATTGATGTGCTGGCTGAAATGTTCATTGCTAATTGTCATGAGAAGTTCAGGTTGGAGAAGCAAGAATCTGACAGAAGATTTCAAGAGATGTTAGCTCGAAGCATGTGAAATAATGGAGATCAATAATAATAATGTTGTGTTTTTGGATCCATGTTTTACTATAGTTCATCATCATCTTGTTAATTTCTTTCTTCTCACAACATTTGAATTTGGTTTGTTAATCACTATTATTATTATTAGTGTGGTAAAATAGGGCTAATTAATGATAATTGAGTACAATCATCATATCATATGTATCTGAATTCTGATGTGCCTTTTGTGTATGATGAACTTGACTAATCATCAGGGATGGGAACTTGTGCAATTCTCTTCTCTCTTCATACAATCATCATGCTCATGCCTTTAACTTTTTAACTTGCACCTCTGATCTTTCTTTTCTTTTTTATTTTATTTTTTTCAAAAATTTCATGCCACTTTTTTGTTATTTCAAATTAGGATATGAATTGTCCTACTGTGTATGTACCACCGTACACCTTCATACACACCATTTACAACACAGAAACATATAATCATTAACACTTATACTAATATTTATATTTTTCGGTATATATCATTGCCGATAAGATATATATCTTCTTCATCTTCATTCTTCATAAAAGAAATTTTTAATGAAAAACTACGTGGATCTACTTATTAGCATGCAGTTCTTTAATTGCTTAGCTTAATTCATCAAATTTATCTGCAATAGTAATAAAATAATTAAATTGGTTACAATATATAATATTAATAATAATGGAGAAAAAAAAGGGCGTATTGATTTATATAGAACGGCGCCTTGTCTTCCGGACACATAGTATTTGTGGGGATACATTTTATCCATTGTCAAAACGAACTTTGTCATTTCTCCTTTGTTCCTTAGTGCATGCCTGCTTCCTGCCAAAAACAAACATAACCATCATGTTTCTAGTACATCATATATTTATTACCTGCCTCCCCGCTCTTAGTTTCAACGTAACTTAACTCAACTTAGGTTCCAAATTTGACACTTTAATAATTATATTATTCGTCTTCCATAGTATAATTTCTTGGGAGAGTAGTAAGATATTTATCTTAACCTCTTGAAGCTTCCTACTTCCTACTTATTTCCTACCGTATCTCATGCTGATTGCACATATCTTAGGCACATGTCAGTTATTGCCACATGATATCAATTTATGACCGTTTTTTTTTTTTTCCTTTTCTATGTTCATTTTCTTAACCATTTTTGTTTCTATGTGGCCACTTCTTCGATTCAGAGTGGACTCATTCTCACCTACTCCAACCTATAGTCCCCACATACACTACCCTTATTCCACTATTTTTTCTTAATTTCAATATTAGTTTTTGATATCAAGCATAAGATGAAAACTATTTGGGGTAAGAAAAAGTTGAGAAGGAAAAGTGAGACATTATTATTATTATTATTAGGAAAGGTACAAATTAAATTAAGTGGTCAACGATTTCAATTGATTTTAGCCAATATATTTAGTCAGTAATTCAACTTCTTTAGTAAAACATCTCAATATTATGTATTTACTCTTACATTTAAATATAATGACTAATTATATTACTGATAAAAAATAACAAAATAGGTTAATTATCTAGCCTTATTTTTTAAAATATGCTTTGTATAGCACACTAGCTAGGCGGAATAGAAGAAGAAGATACAGTAGTGACAGAGGAGGAAAAAGACTAGTTCTATTTTGTTGGATTTTCATCGTCTATACATACTAATAATAAGAAAAATTATTTGATATAAATCTAAATTCATATAAATATAAAAAATTAATTTGCAATATAAATTTTACATTTTATATTTTAAAAAAATTAAAATAATATATAAATATAAACTCACATCTTTTTTTAATAAAACATATATTTTTACCATTTATATTTGTACCCTATAAAAGTCACCTAATAATAATGTTAACACTGATTTAGATGATAGTTATATTAAAATGATGAAGATGGTCCCCTATTAGGTAGGTAAGTGCATAGATCATGATGCACGCATCCAAACTCGCTACAGGACAGCTAGACATACATAGGTTTATTATTGAAACAGATCCAACATATATGTACATAGTATATAGTACCCTTTTTCATCCTAAATCATGTTTTACAAGTAAAGTAATAATAACCTATTAAACTTATTGATGTGTATGTTATCAACTATTTCAGCAGTATCCTTCTCATGATCTGATGAATATGTTGTGTCTCACTCCAATTTAATATAACATATATTTGGGAAAAAAATTAAAGAAGAAAAGTGAAACCTTATAATCTTAAAGGAAACAAGAACACATGTCCATGACAATGGTACAAGTCATATGCTGATGCATTTAAACAAATAAAGTTGCCATCTTTTATTTAGATGCAGCATGAATGCAAATTACTTTTAATTTCATGTTCGACTTATAGTGAATATTATGATGCAGTCGACTTCACGTGAAGTTGCATATTAAGAAGCGTTGAATAATTTGACATAAAGTTAACTGCATTTAAATTTTCACGCCAACTTATTAGTTAATTATGAGGATAATGACATTTAATTTATTTTCCTTCCTCTGCATATAAAATATCTTAATGAAGTTCTTACAGTATAATACACATATATGATATATGCCAGCTGCATTCAAGATCGTGTGAATAATAATGGTTAAATTTGTCTTTTAGTTTCTAATGAAATTAATGGTGAACAATTTGTTTTTTATCCACTAGCTAGTGTATGTGGATGGGTCCCTAAAAATCAGAAGGATGAATTTAACTAATTAACTTTTATTATAGTTAATTAAAGGCAAGAATAAATTATTAATTTTAGTTTAGGATAGTGGAGATTATTATCAAATAGGTAGGACTTGTTTGTCTAAGTGATGTTGGATCTTGAAAGTCCATGTAAGCAACAGATACGACAATAATAATAATAAATAGTTGTGAAAATTAAAATTAAATAAACTAAGAAGAAAACAAATATTTGTCTGCAGGTTCAGCCATGTTATGCCTCCGCTGTCTTAGGAAAACGTCAAGTACAATAATTAATTAATTAATTAATTAATTAATTAGAATTTTGCGATCTTGATTACTGAGTTGAAGTATAGTGTTTAGGGAAGTGAAGACTAGTCAAGAATCCTTTTGCAATGGCAGGGTTGGTTCTTAGTACAGTGAAATTAAAGAAGAAGGAATTGATGCCTCCTTTTATTCTTCTATGTGTGTTTCCCTTTATTCCAATATACTTGTTTGGCTTGCTTTATTTATTAGAGTGACATGGATATGGAAAAAAAACACTTTAATAGAGTGAAACACGATGCCTTTGGTCTCTTTTAATTTGGTAGAAACTGCCTTTAAACATACATAAAATTAAAGTGTATATATGCCTTCAACATCTTCCGATTTTATTCTAAAGATAGGATCGATCAAATCAACTAGACAATACTAATGTTTTATAATCTGTACAATTTGAATATTATTAAAATCAAATTCAACCATGATAAGAATTCATAACATAATTTTATAAATAATGTAATTATAATTATAATGGATGGGTGTGGAATTTTCAACTCTAAGTTGGACCTTATGGAGGGTATAGCCCAACTGAAAGTCAACACAGGGGTGTCAGGCCTAATTGCCTAAAGATAAAATTGTTGTTTTTGAAAATTCAAAAGGGAGGTATGGGCTCTGAAATTTGAATAGCATTGAACAAATAGCTTTAGTATTTATTAGGCACATTGCATCACCAAATATATTTGGATAAGTGTTTTCAAATTTCAACTTTTCTCAATTTATTACCATCCAACTCACATTTAGCGATAAATTCTTCAATGAAATTTTGATCAATAATAAATTAATTCTTAACATGTTGGATTGAAAAATATTATAAAAAATTAAAACAAAAATATTCAATTTACATTACAGTTCATTTTTTTTTTAAAAATTCTAACTCTAAATATAGGATGATTTTGATAAAAAGTTAAGATTTTGAAATGGGAACCATATACATACATACTTGCATGTATTGTTACATAAGAGAAAAATTAAAAGACTGGCATGGCTAAGTCGTTTAGAAGAAGCTAAGTTGATGGAATTCAAGTTCAAGCAATGTATATGTGTCTCATGTCAGCTAAACTTCCTTCCAATGTTCTTGGCTGTAAAGCGAACCTAAAAGGTGTATGCCAAATTGGCAATGCTTATAATTTGGTCACCCTTCCATCATTATCCAACCGTGTAAGCCAAGAATTCCATTATTTCTTTAATACAAAATCATTTACCCAAATCACTAGTTTAGCTGCTGATGATGATGGAACACTTGATGGTGCTTTCCTCAAACTCTGCTGCACAAACACAACTTTCTTATGCTGTTTCTTGCTTCCACTACTGAATTTTCCTACTACTCTTCTTGTTGAAATAGTAGAATCCATAGATTCGTGTGATAGCAACTTCCTAGAGAGACCTTTCTCCTTTGAAAATTTGTGATGATCATGGCTGTGGCAGCAAGAAGTGAACAAAAGAAACACCAGAAACAAAGCCAACATAGCACTCAAAACTCTGCACCTGATGATCATCATGATAGATGATCTTCACACTAGTGAATAATTCAAACTTTCAATAGGAGACATACTAAGAAGAAATAAGGCTCTGATAATAAAATTTTGAAGATTTTGATCATATATATATAAGAACAATAAAGGCAATAGCATGCTGCATGCCTTCTGCATGTGCATTGTTCAACACTAATCACTTTGCGTTTTAATTTTTTTTTATCAAAGATATTAAGGAGAGATGTTCGAACTCGAGATATTTTTTAGAAAAGGGGTAAATACCATTTGAACTATAATTCGCTGGCCACTTTGCGTTCTACATTACACATCACATTCTAAAATAAACTAAAATCATGAGGGTGATCAGACCTAACCTTAATTAACCTAGCTACTCACTTCTATTTTGTCATCACCTTTCCACATACAATTTCATCTTTTTTTAATTAATGTTTCCAGTTTTTCGGTATAAGCATGTGAAAACCTTATAATTTGAGTTGGATAACTATAAACTTAATTAATTAGAAGATCGTCTTCGTGCTCTGGTAAACTATTTTTTTGTACAGATTTTTCAGTCCAACTATATTACTAGCTAGCTGGCTTGTCAGACGCATTAGGAAAACACTAATGAAGATTAACCAAGGCGAGTTTTGTTTTCTTCCCTTAATTTTGTTATCTAGATTCTTCTTCGCTTTCCCGATATTGTGATAATAATTAAGATAGATGCAGGGGATGAGTATAAACTACGAAATTGACAGCACTTTGGATTTTTTTTTTTCTTTTAATTATATTAGTCCCACATGAGGGAGCTCCCACTATGAACCATATACCATCTTCGGGATCAAACAATGTATAATATATAACTTTTTTGAAAAAAAAGTAATGTTATTTAAATAAGTAATTTTGATTAACTAAATTCAATTAAGTAATTTATTTTTATAAGAATAATAATATAAAAAATTATACATAAATAACATTTTATTTGACATCAAAATAATCTTTTATTTATCATAGAAATAAACGACTTGAATTTGATTGACTAAAATCACTTGTTCAAAATTATTGACCAATATATATATATATATATATATATATAATTTTTTTGTTTTTGTTTTGATATATTATTTGTAACACTCTTATTTATATAACTTGGATAAAACTACATGTATTAATTATTATACATCCTATTTACAATACGAAAAATAAAAATATCATTATAAAAAAAATTATAAAATATATAAATACAACATACGATAACATAGAAACAGTTACGTATAGTACATAGTGTACCTCGATTCTGACAATATTACTTTTGTGATTGAGTTTATATTGCAATATTCGAACTTACTCTTTTGAAGATCTCGTTTTATTTTGATATTTCGTGTTTTATAATTTTGTTTTTTTATGAAAGATTGAAAATCATTCAACTTATCAAAAATGTGTCTTAAAAAAAGAAAAATCTATATTTTAATAAGATATATTTAGTTTTACAATAATTTTATTTACATACCAAAATCAATATAATACATATTGAAATATAAAATACATACTAATAATAAATTAAACTGCATATATATTTTACATTTAATGTATATTATATACTAGTGGCTTCTTTTGATATACCTATGGCATAAGCCTTAGTTTTTCTCTTCAACTAATTGTAACTTTACATTCATATTATTTTTTTTGGGACTAACTTTAAAAAGAAATGGTGCGGGGACTAAATTCAATTATACTCATTATATGGTTTGTTAAATTATAGGGTTAAATATTTTTTTGGTCATTGGGTTAATTTTGTCAAAATGAAGGGGGAGTACCTCTTTTTTTTTTTTTGTTAGAAAGGGGAGTCCTTGGTTCAAAAAGAGAAAGGGGAGTCCCTCTTTTTTTTTGGGCAGCAGGAGTCCCTTATTTGAATATTTGTAAATGGACCAAATAGTATAGCCCAATATGATTAAACTGGCCCGGAAAAGAAATAGAGAAAGCCTATAGTATAATATTAAAAGTCAGTAAACCAAAAAAAAAAAAATTAAAAGTCAACTCCGTCCAAAAAAATTCAAAGTCAACCAAAAAATTAAAATAACTAATAATTTAAATTTTCATAGTAAACGAAGAGAGTTTGTGTTTCTTATAACACTCTCAGCTCTCAAAACTCACTCACTTGGCATTTCTCTTCTTCATGCATTTTACCAAAACAAGTTCTTTCTTTCATCATCATGTATCATCACCAAGATTCACACACTGGTATGATTCTACATTCGTATTTAATTTCTTCATCACTTTCTTTTAATATGCAATTCTTTCATGTAATCACAACATAATTATTACTATTCGGATCAAACTGAATTCTTCACATGGCAGTGCCAGAAGTTTAATTTCCTACTTTTATGTATTTCTTGATAAACCATAGGATTGGATAAAGTGATCGACTTGTTAATATTATTGTTTGAAACCCTAATGCTTTAAACCATAACCAAGAACATTATTCTGATTCTAGAGTTCTTGAATTTGTGAGTGACAGATGAGAATGTCCCACCCTTGAATCAAAATAGAGTTTTGAGAGGTAGCAATGGCAACATTGACACTCTAATTCATCAAGTTGAGAAGGAAGCATACTCTCATGTATTGCGAGCCTTCAAATGTCAGTCTGATGTTCTAACTTGGGTATGTTATGTATGTATGTAATTTCTAATTTCTATGTATGATGATCTTAATGTTTCTCTGCTTTGGATGAGTCATCTCCAATAATATATGTTTATGAATTCATCAGGAGAAAGCTGATTTGATGGTTGAGCTTAGGAAGGAGTTAAGGGTTTCGGATGATGAACACACGCAACTTCTCACTGAGGTGAATAACAATTCAACTATCCACCAAATAAGGTATGCTAATTATTTCAACATTGTAGATAAAATCACTAGAAAAAGAAAATAATGATGAAAAATGCAATCAGAGAATGGAGAAAAAACAAGCCAGCTCAGTATGTTCATGATGATTCACTCCATTCAACAATATCATTAAAGAATGCTCAGCATCGTTCTGCTGGAGGGAGGCTCATTACAAATAGCAGCTCATATAGTTCTCTTCCCCCACTGGTATTTTGAATTTTCCATTGGGTTGATTATGGTGTACTTTGTGAAATAGGATTTAGTCTGTCTAATGGTTTCATTAATTCTTTGTAGGGACAGCATGGTTTGTATTATGATTCTGGTGAAGCTAACGAGATGGAGGAATGGGTTAATCTCAACAAGGTATGTACTTTTACAACTTTGATCCTCTTAGATATTTCTCATAAATGGCTATAGTTAAGTCCATTACATGTATTGATTACAGATGCCAGCTGAGGACATAGAATGGGAAAATGAAGAAAGAGGAAGGCCAATTCTGAGAGAATACTGGGCACATAAAAACATAACAATGGAGATACTCTGATCCCACCACCACCACAAATATGCATTGAAGAGATCAACATAACTCTCATTAGGTGCTCTTCTTTTAAGAACTAGGTACAATATGCAATGAACATGTAAATGTAAATGTAAATGTAAACGAGTGATTTCATTACAGCTCTCCAATTTCTTGGTTGGATTCAATAGCGGATTCATGTGTAAATGTAAATGTAAATGGTAAGTCTCATTGGCCCTAAATTTACATGCCAGGGTATGCATTCATCAACATGTTCTCTCCCATGAAAATTTCTTAAACATAATATTCATTTGTGCTTTACATTCCTATTAAATAGCAATATTTCAATAAATAATCTTGTAATTTAGTTTTTACCTTAACTTTTTAAAAAGTTTTTAATTTTATTATTTTTAAATAAGAAAGAAGGTAAAAAAATGACCACCTATTCTTCATCATTTTAATTTTTTAAACGGCTAACAAAATATTGATTTAGCTTGTGTGTGAGTGTGAGTGCCGTTTCGTGTGTGTCTCGGCGGTTTTTGAAACGTTTATACCTTTCTTACCTTCTTCGTGAAGTTAGTTACTCACATATTCTCTCTCATCTCTCATCATGGCCAAGCACCAATTAGATCTCGCCGATCGCCGCAGCTCCACAACCAACACCAAGCTCCGTCGTCACCATGACACTCATCATCAAACTCGTCAAGGTCTTCGTTCTCGCTACCTTGCCTTCAACAACATGATTAATGGTGAACTCTACCTTTCTTTTCTTAATCTCTGCAACCTTCACTCATTCTAGTTTTTATCATTTTTCAATTGGAGCTATAGCATCCCTACAAGTTCAAATCTAAAAAAAGGGGAAATAGTGTTGTTGATGTGACCTGTTTAATTTCCATGATTAATTTTCTCTGTTTGCTTGCAGATGAGAGGGACGAAATTGCAAGGGCTGACTCCGTCAAGTTTGATTTGGTATTTGGCGAAATGGAGAGGTTGCATCAACTAGGTATCTAGCTTCATTTTTCTGTTTCACATTCATACACTCAGATTTTGTTGTGCATCCTTGCAACTTTATTGTCTCAGTATTCAGTAATAGTATGTTATTCCTGCATGTAGGGTACAATATTTTTGATCGGTTTTGTTTTTTCATGAACGAGTACCTAATTTGACGTGGTGTCAGTGTGTGATGTTATTCTGTTTTCATGCAATATTTTTTTGCTATTAAAACTGCATTTCTCAATTCTGGTTGTCTGTTATATCTAATTCCAGTTACAAAACCAAGAGAACAAGTTGCTGATGCAAAGGCTCTGTTGGACATAACCAAATGCTTGGTAATGTCTGTGAAGGGTCATGCTAATGGTGGAGTCACTCCTTCAGAATTTGTGTCTCGTATTCTTGAAGAATTCGGTCAACATGGTGGACTTAGTACTGGCACAGAAGGTTGCACCAGAAACTCAATAGCTTGGAATGATGTTGGACTATCAGTATCACATATTTTTAAAGCGGGTTCTGGCTGCTCTACAATGTAACTTCCATGCATTTAATTAGAAGGCTTTGTTTTGTAATTTCTCTGCCTCACACTCCACTATGATATCCAATTTTTTGTTCAGGAATGGCCTCATTTATGCTAGAGCAAGGCAGAGGAAGGCTGTTAATCGTAGAAGTAGGAAGCGTGTAAGGCCCAATGAATTGGCCCGGCCGGAAGAGGTAATAAACTGTTTTGATGTGTAAGTCTTTTATTGACCAAAGGAAGAAAAATTCGTGTTAGCAAGAGGTTTTGATTTGATAGAAATCTCTGATAGACTGTATAGCTTCTAAATTTCCACTTTACATGGCTAAAATTTCTAGTAAGTTGCTTTCTATCAGTTTATCTCTAAGTAGAACGTGGGCGAGTTGCTATTGAAGATTTGAAGTTAAGAATACCGTTTACTGCTCAGAATGCTAAGCTTATTACGTAGTTATGATATAATCTCATTTTCCTTGACAGTTGACATTGTTGTGTTTTTTGTAGCTTGGCGGAAGTCCAAGAGCAGAGAGAGCTGATACAGATAAAAATATGTTAACGATGTTTAATATCTTAAGGGAAAATAGGGTTGTTAGGCTTGAGAATCTGATTTTGAATAGGAACTCCTTTGCTCAAACAGTGGAGAATTTATTCGCATTATCATTCTTAGTCAAAGATGGACGGGCTGAAATCAAACTCAATGAGGCTGAATTGCAGCTAGTCGTATGTGAGTTACTTCGAATATACTCGTGTTAACATTCTCTATCTCTGAATTTATTATCCTTTATCTATGCAGCACCTAGAAATGCCCCTCGTGCAAATGCAGTTCGTGCTGGGGATGTTGCTTTCAGTCACTTTGTGTTCAGGTTGGATTTTAAGGACTGGAAGGTATGCATATGTTTATTAACTTTGATGCCGTTAATGTTTTGGGTGTATGTGGCTATGTGCTATATGGAAGGTTAACTTTCTCTGCTTCCTCTTCAGTTTATATCATTGTTTATGGTGGGGATATTCATATTCTAGCCAACTTTTAGCAATCAAGTGGCTATGTGATACTGTTATAACCGATTAAGACTATGTGAGATTAAGAATAATAAGAAGTAGCCAAATATCTATATCTTCTAGGATCATTCTGGATTGAAAATGTTCAAGAAAAAGGGGAGCAGTATTGGAAAATTAACATTGTTGCTAAATGGACTTGTGTGAAATTGCAAAGTAGTATTTTTGTGGCCTTTATCGCTTTTCTGGCACTGAATTTTCAGCTGATGATCGACTCTGTTGGGGTTGTGGAGGATCTAATGCCTCATAGAGAATAGTCAGCGAGAGGATGTAAACAGTGGCAATAATGATTTGGTTAAATAGAAGCAGGTATTAGTTAAGATCGTAAATTGGTAATTCATACTTGAATTTAAGCAGTTTTTGCATGTGTATATGCCTTAGTTTCAGGTACAAAGATGCATACTACTGTTCCACACTGTGAAGGAACAATATGTAATCTTTCTTTGACTCCTGTCTTTTTCTTTTTTGATTGATAATGGCTGATGCCTGATGGCCCCCACCAATCATTGTTGCTTTATTGTGTTTGGCAGCTACTATTTTATCATGCTTAACCCCACTAAACTGAGAAATTCTCTGATTTTCAATCACATTTAATTTGTAGCTAAAAATATCTATAATCATTTATTTTCGTTTATGTCATGATATTTGAATGGGAAAGTCTTCTTCACCAATATCTATTTGCACAACAGCAATCAACATGCCTTTTTCTTTTCCCTTCCTTGCTTTTTTCTTTTTCCCCTTCTCTCGTTCTTTTCCACCACACCACACAGTGGCATCTTCTTCTTGTCTTCTTCACATCTCCTCTCCATTCTTCTTGTTGTATTTGCCGCTCTCTATTCTTCTTTTCCTATGTGCGGCTTCTTCTTCTTCCACGCCTTCCAAATCGGTGCATTACCTTTGCACAGGACTGACTCCTCCTCCTCCTCCTCCTTCCATGTCTTCCTAATCGGCCTATCAAGGATGCGACATAGAATGTGTTTCTGCCTCGAGAAAGGGGAAAAGCTTCTCGATCTTTATAATGATGTCTCTTTCCGGCGGAGGTTTATCTTCGCGACTCGGACAAGAATGCTCCCAGCAGCGAGAATAGCAACACTAGTAATATATCCATGAGATCAAAGAAACGTTTTCTTGAATTGAGTTTCCAAAGAAGCATAGGCACATGGTATTGAAGACGCTGGCTATGGACTCGGAGTATAAAGAAGCCATGATGCCAAATTGTCAGTGTACTGCCATGGAAGAGCGATGGACTCTAGCTCCATGATGGCGTGGTAAGAGAAGAGAGTTTTATTTTTTGATGTTCACTCTATTAATTTTGAATAATCACTTTTATTAGTTTTAGATGATTACTTTTATTTTTTTGGATAATTTATTTTTAAATTTTAAATGATCTATCTTATTTGTTTGGATGATTTTTTTTTTTATTTTTAATGATTAGTTTTATTTTTTTGGATTTTTTTTTTTTAATTTTAAATGTTTACTTTTTATTGGGCTTGGATTCAAATAGTATATGAGCGGGTTTAATATTATTGTTAGTTATTGTTGGTCATATTTTTATTGATTACGTAAAGTAATTGAATTTGAATTTAGAGAATATTAGGAAGTTATATTTTTAGAGAATATATATAATATGACAGTAACATAACTGTTCAACAAAAATTTTATACTAATAAAATTTTAATGTTATGTTATACTAAGAAAATTCAAAATTAGAAAAAAAATTAATTTTTTAAAATATAAATTGAATATGTAATCATTACATAATGGTTTACGTTATTAATTAAAGATAAAAAATTATATTATTATATTTTTATTTTTATAATTAACTCTTTTATTTATATTCAGGTAATAACCACATTAAAAAAAAATCTTACAAAATTGTGATAAGTGAAAGGTGACATGTTGTGTCTAGGGAAATTTTATATCCATATTCGGTTACATCATGTAAATTTTAACTCACGTGACCAGTTGATCACCCAAGTGAAAGGGAGCACGTGAGACGCGAACCAATGGGAATCCAATCCTCAAGCCAATTGAAATTTGACACCTTACAATATTAGAAGCTTTTCCGACCATAATAAATTCAGCACAGTACAAATATTTTTGGATGTGTGTATTAAAAAAAAAGTGATGGTTTAAAGTTTGACATTATACGGAAAAAATTAAAATACAGAAATGAGTGGTATAATAATCAGTGCTTTTTAGGGTTATTATTTACCCACAATGTAAAATAAGCAACACGATTCTTTTTTGGAAATATTTTTATGCAATAATACAACATAATTGATATTTTCTAAATGAATGTAAGTAAGCCTTGTCAATGCGATTACTTTATTTAGTTTTTAAACAGACAACTGTGCTTACTTCAATTGTTAACTTATTCTAATTATTTAGCAGTACCTAATTTGAGGAAAAAATCAATTATTAGATATCATATCATATTAATTATTTTTGTTATGTATTGTTTCCCTTATAACGTCACTCCTGTAGTAAATCAATAAAAATCTGAGAAAAAAAAAAATGAAATAGAAAGATTTTATAATCTCAGCGTTGCCCTTCCATCACTCTCTTTTTGGCTGCCACCCTTTCTCATATCTATCTGTTTCTGTTCCTCCGTCCTCCAAAAACCCTCCCTTAAGGGTGACGGCTAGGGTTAGGGTTAGGGTTTTTCCACCACCCTTCTCAATTCCCCATTCTCCTCTTGTTCTTCTACTTCCCTCTACTTTAAAATTTAATCCTTGTTCTTCCTAGAATTTCCCCTGTTCCATCTTCTGATTCAGAAGTTCGTTCCTTTCATTCGGATCCCGATCTATGGATACCCGTAAGAGAGGAAGGCCTGAATTCGGATTCAACGTTAACGGAGGATTCAAGAAAAACAAACAAGGTTTGATTTTTAGCTTTCTAAGTTCTTATGAGTGCCTCTTTCACTTCTGTTTACTTCTCTTACACTCTGGTTCTGCTTTGAAAGCTGCTTGATTTTCTTTTTTTAGTTCAAAGTAGGCTTAATGTGATGTGCAAACTTCCTCTTTTGTGTGTCTATAAAATGCAATAATAATGAGTTCAAAGTTAAGCTTATCCACACTGTTGTAATGAGACTTTTATGTACGTATTTGTGTGAGAGATAATCATAGATTCAGTCTGCTGTGGAACTTAATGAGGAGGAGTTTTCCTCTCTCATGCTCACAAAGACACAACTATACATACATATCTTTAAACTGATTCAGATTGGTATGGCGGTGGAAAATATCAGATAAATGTGGTTGCCCCCATTGCTTTCCTTAAAATGTTTCATAATGAACTCAAAACATCCAAGTATGAACATATAAAATCATGAACATGTTACAACTCAGAAGTAATTATTATCCTTTAAATTAAAAGCCTTGCTATGTTAAATAATTAACTGAAAATGTGAACAGTTAAAATTTCTAAAATCTCATTACTCAAAAGTAAATGTGCTGCTATTCTTTCTGAAGTTCTTAACAGCTTTAGAATAAAGTGTAGTAAATTAATAAGCAAGAGTATGTTAACTGAGAAGAAGTAATAATGTTTTGCAACAGAATTGGACTCCTTATCATCTGGTGTAGGAAGCAAATCGAAGCCATGTACCAAGTTTTTCAGGTTCTAATCTATTCCTGTCTAAATAAGTCTTATGAACTGTATATTTTATATTTTAATATAAATTTAATTGCTAGAAAACTAAATTGTATAATCCCACTAATGAACCGGGTATCGGAAGCTTTTATACAGGTACTTACTATTCTTTGGCCTAAAGAAGTTGTAAGAGAAATTTGGTTTATTAATGGAGAATGAAATAGATAAGAAGTGGCAAGATGATAATTTGCACTGAGACCACTACACAAATGATAAATTGATCATTTTCGACTCCATATCACCTTAGAGCCAATTAGCTTGTTTACATTTAATTATGCTCAACAGTAACTCTTCAGTAACTTTTTTCAGCTTTTATTTGTTCTATTTCTTATGAACCCACCTTTCAATTGGTAAGCTATGAACAAGCTAATATGAATTGAATGTTGATTGGTTGGGTCAGGTATGATGTTAAAATTTACTCATGAACTTTAGTAGTTTTGCTCTTCAGTTTTGCACTTTTGTGGAAGCAAATAAACAAACTTTTGGCCATCATAACCTTTTACGAAAGACTTGTAATATATAATCTGAAGTTCTGATGTAAAACTTTCAGCCAGAAACAAGAAGCTAATCTCAATCATGATATTATTTATAATAGTAAACTACCTTATGGTAGTCTTTAAGTATTACCTTATCTTTGTTCCCTTATCTTTGTTCCTGTAAACATGTTTGGTCCAAAATTAATTGATATACTTGTTTTTCTTATCCGAGTATCTGATTATTCATGATTTTGGTCTGCTGTACTGTAATTGCAAGTTAAACTGAGTTCTGGTATATTGTCAATTTGTCAACTAGACTCATTATTGAGAAATTGTGACGTGCGTGGTCCTCTGATATCATTCTTGATAGATTTCTGTCCCACCAAATGTCTCTTCTGTTCTGCAAATGTTCCTACTGGTTGTTCCCCTTACTCATGCATGGCTTTGGGTTTTAGCCTTTCTCAAATAGTTATATTTGGTGGGTCTGTTCCAGATATATATATATATATGTTAGCCTACGTTAAGATTGCATGACTGTATATAATAGTAGATAACTGAATGGTCAATTTAGGCTTAGTTGCTTTATAACGAGTTAGCCATGGATCTCTGAGCATTTTCACATTAAGTAAATGAAGGTGGAAATCAGTCACTTTGTTTACTTTCACCTTTAGAAACATGGAAGGGTCATTTGTCATTTCTTCTCCTTCTTTTATTTTTTTATTTATTTTTTGGGTGTGGCCATTAATTATACTTTCTGTGGTGTTTGTGTTGGCCTGATTGTATGATATTTTTTGTTTTTGCAGCACTGCTGGCTGCCCATTTGGTGAGGGCTGCCACTTCTTGCACTATGTACCTGGTGGCTATAATGCTGTTGCCCAAATGATGAATCTGACACCTGCTTTACCTCAAGCATCTAGAAACGTCGCAGCCCCACCACCGCCTGTCCCTAATGGATCTGCACAGTCTTCTGTTAAAACACGCGTATGCAACAGGTTTAATTCTGCTGAAGGCTGCAAATTTGGTGACAAATGCCATTTTGCCCACGGTGAATGGGAACTTGGCAAGCCTGTTGCTCATTTTGATGATCATCGTGCCATGGGCCCCCCAGCAGTAGTAGGTCGCATGCCTGGTCCTGGTCGAATGGAGCCTCCCCCTGGTCCTGCCACTGGCTTTGGTGCCAATGCTACGGCCAAGATCAGTGTAGAAGCTTCCCTTGCTGGAGCTATCATCGGGAAGGGTGGTGTCAACTCGAAGCAGATTTGTCGGCAAACGGGAGCCAAACTTTCTATTCGAGAGCACGAATCAGATCCAAATCTCAGAAACATAGAACTCGAGGGAAGTTTCGAACAAATAAAGGAGGCAAGCAACATGGTAAAGGAATTACTTTTGACGTTGCAGATGTCTGCTCCCCCTAAATCGAACCAAGGTGGTCCGGGGTCTGCTGGTCCTGGAAGCAACTACAAAACCAAGCTGTGTGAGAATTTTACAAAAGGATCTTGCACTTTTGGAGACAGATGTCACTTTGCGCACGGTGCCGCCGAGTTGCGCAAAGGTGTATGAGTTATGAATCGTAGTCAGATGCATTGTTGGGTTTTGCCATCATATTAGAGTTATTATTGTTATTTGTTATTGCTGTGCATTGCTACTTAGTGTTACTGACAGGATTTGAGGAAATGTTTTGCTCTCGAGTTTCTTTACCTTTTACCTTCTTAACATTGCAATTGCAACTTTCCCCCTTAGATCTAAAACAGGGTTGCAATTTGCAAGTGTTTTCTTGTTTTTCATTTTCCTCGGCTCTTTCTTCTCTTTTTACATAATTTCATTCGCGATCGCATAAGTACGATAAAAGCAATGGTGAAATTCAATCATAAAATTAAGATTAAGTACATTGAATACTAAATTATTAAAATATAGGAATAACATCCCAACTACCTACTCTGTTTTTTTTTTTTTTGGGTGAATCCCAACTACCAACTCTAATGGTTCCAATTTCACTCAAATTTACGATAGACAAAAACAACAATTTTATGAGATAGAAATAAAGTGGTTTTATAAATGCATTTGTGGTGAGATTTTTTTTTTTGGTTCTGGTCATGTAAATTTCGGCTTTTCCTTTCTTTTTCTTTTTTGGTATTCAAATTTTAGCTTTTCTGTTCTTTACTGTTTCATATTTTTGGCCCATCTGGTAAACCTTCTTCTGACTCAAGTTTAATATTAAGGTTTAAGCATAAGGCCTAAGGGTTATATAGTTTTAAAAAAGTAATGGAATATCTTGTTCAAAAAAAAAAAAGAAAGAGTAAAGCAATATAATACCAAACAATTAAAGTAAACAAATATTAATGTCCAAAAGAAAGGTAAAGAATATTAACCTTTTTTTTTTTCAAACTTTTTGCTTTTTAATTATAGATAAAGTATAAAATTTAATAAAATTATATTATGACAACTGATAATCTATAAACAAATAGATAAAAATAGGTTAATTTGATAAATGACCTCAAAAGCACAATTGCATATAAGACAAAAACAACAAGTGATCCATACTCCTTTTGTCCCAAGCAGACATCAAAGGGAATTTCCCACAGCTTTCAAACCATACACTGATATACATATCACTTTCTTTTCTTTCTTTTTAATAAAATGCAAATTGAATTTTCTTCTGATTCTTTTTCCGAATTTGGAGTGGCAATGATTTGAAGAGATATATATACCTGAGCCAAAAAAAAAAAAACCAAATATTGTTATTATTATTGATTTATTTCACCTTGATTTAATTTTTTAATTTTGTTTTCTTTTTAATTCAAACCAATTATATATATAAAACTTAACAAATAAAAAAAAAAAACTAGTTTTCTGAATTCCATTTTCAGTTGTTTCTTTCTTACACATATTTCCAACTTGGTTTCGATAATTATGCCGCATTAAAATTTGTCAAACCTATTTATTTCTTTTGGTTATTAGAAGGCACGCAATGAGGCATGGCAGCTTCAAATTTCAAAAGCCCGCATTATTATGCCTTCATATTTCACCATCAATCGACGATTTTTTGGCCCAGCAATTTGCATATCCAACATAAATGTATCCAACCTCTTTCAGACACAATAAGCAAACGTTTTGATCAATGATAATCCTATTCCAACCAAGTAGATTTGATCTTGATAGACTCAATTAAGTTATAAGTGTTTGTTCTATTACACAACAAAGATCGCATTTTTATAACTTCTTTCAAATAATAATAGTTGTACCGGTAAGGAATTTCTGATCTCTCAATCATAATCTATTAATCTCTATTCCCTTTATCCATTTGTAAAATTTATTAATTATCTAAAAGATGTCTCCACGCATTTAATATATTTTTTTAAATTAAAATGAAAATAGCAGTATATTCTAAACCACAATCTTAATTCTTAATTGTATCTTAACTTATCCGATTGGGAATGAATCTAAATCAATTGCTATTCGATTTTCAGTAGGTCCACAAAAATATGAAACAACGAACTCCATTACTTTTCTTCAGGAACAGGATGCTCCACGTTACAACTTACAAGGAAAATAAATAAAAATAAAAGAGAGCATTATTATTGATCTTCAAGAACAAGAGTCACAAGATTCAACATAACATTATTACAAAGTGGAAATCACATAAACGGAAAGGAAAAACTCAAAGGACTTGAACAACCCTAAACCACACAACTACTACAAACCAAACACCTTTTTTTTTTTCTTCCTATTTTCATTAAGCCTTTGAAATACATATCACTATAATTATAAATTTATAATAACCACTAAAACTATACTCTTGAACTTAATTATATTCAAGTGTATGAACCACCGGTTCCATACCCATGCCCGGGATCATTGGGATTAACACCGGCACGAGGATTACGTGCCGTAGTAGTTGTAGTGGTTTGAGTCGTGCCGGTGTTAGTCCCAATAGGGTGTGAGCCCACCACTCCTTCAATCACCTGGCCCGTGGGATGTCCAGTTCCATGACCGGGTAACGCGGACATCTGGTGGCCTCCAGTAGGATGTCCATGTTGCCCGGTTATGGAATAAGTGGAAGTTCCGTGGTGGCCCTGGCCTATGTTCTGGGCCCGGCCCGCTTCCTTGTTGGCCGCGTTGTGGTCATACGCGGCCTGCTTCTCCATCTCTGCTTGGTTGATCTTATGCTCTTTCTTGTGGGTTGCCATCTCTTTTTGGAGAGGGTCACGTGCCGTCATCCTCTCTGCCTGGTTATTGGCATAAAAACATTCATAAATCATTAGTTTTGCACGTGGTAGGTCTATTGACAACGATAATACAAACTTGCTTAATCATAACTCAGTTCATCTAATTAACATTAATCATGGTGATCATGTTGAATGTTGATTGATTACTGACTAGTAACTACCAACAAAAGCCCGCGCTTGTATATACATTATTTTAGAATAGTGTTACGAAAGGAAGCTCTTAGGCATCATCCGTAAATCATATATCCAAAATCCAAAATTAAGTTATAATTCCTAAATTTATATAAGTTATATGTCTCTTTCTATTGGTCATAATAAATTGGCTTCTTAATTTTTTTAATTATTTTATTATTATTTTTTTCTCATAATAAATTATGCACGTTAAAAAAATGTAGTTAATTGGTCACCAAAACAGATGTAGTTAATTTTGTTAAAAAAAGTAATAGTTAATTAACTATTTTTTAGACTATGGACTATGGAGCAGCTAGTGTACTAGCACTCCTATATTTTTTTTTGGTGACACTAGTACTCCTAGATAAATTGACCAAGTTTATTTATGCCACGTTTAATTTTCAAACGGTGCTGGGTCTCATTCTGTATGTACAACGTATATATTATCTTTTAATGTTACTATTATGACTATTAAGATTATTCGTACATTAATAATTAATTACATAAAAGATCTCCGTGTCAAAATAAACAACTAAAATATCTATATTGAATTTATTAAATACATAAATGAAATATATAATTAAAGGGATATTAAGAAAGAATAAACATAGAAAATTTTGTAATTAGTATATACTAATTAATCTCTTTATTATTGAAAAAAAGGGTACCTTCTCTTGGACGGTGGCCTTAGTTTTCTCCAAACCAGCTTGAGCAGAAGCACCTACGTTGGCAGCCTTCTCCTTAATGGTCTGTCCTGTATTCTTTGCTCCTTGCATTTTTCCTCTCTTCTTCTTCTTTCTTTCTTCAACAATTTAATTAACTTGTATTTGATTTCACTCTTACTAGCTTAGCTTGATGTGTTTTGGCTGTGATGAATTCCATGAATTAAATAGATTTAGGTGCATCCAAAGCCCCTGCACACGTGTCAATTTAAGGCACACGTGCCTAGCTTGTGAGGGTAGTAGCATCAACCATTCTACACGTATTGGACCCTCGTGTCTGTAGCCAAGGACCTTAACCACTCATGCGTCGCACTTTTGGAAGTTATATGACACGTGGCATACTTACATTCGTTGATCTATCTGTTGCTGATTTTCATCCCCATCCATCACTCATTGTTAGAAGACGTGTTTGAACTTTGAAGAAAAGGTCGGGTAAGAAAGAAATCTTGTATGAATTAAACAAATTTAAATTTTATTAGTAAAACTAATTTTAGTTCTACCGTCTTTTTTCGTTTTTGCAACTTATTACAACTAAATATATTTATAAATGGAGACTAAATGCTTTTCTCTATGGAAGTCGTGGCATGGTTTGTTTTCAGGAGAAATCTATAATGGATTAAGTTTATAGTGAATCAAGTGAAATATTTTTAAATGAGTAGTTATGGTTTTATAATAAATAATAAAAAATATAAAAAAATTTTAATCATTTATTTAAAAAAATGTCATGAACTAAATTCACCTTAGATAAAGCTTTATTTTTATTTTTAAAAATTGAAACCCATTTATCTCGTGTGAGGAAGAACATAGAATTACTATTTTCTATGTCATCATCCGTAGATAAGAAGCTTGATTGAAATTAAAATATATGGACGTAACAATTGGCACTTGATGTAGATTCAGGTGACTCAGCATCACAATTATAACGTGTTCATATTGATGTTAGGTACGATTCCAAACTTTCATTCAATATTTGAATTAATTACCGTAATAATAATAAAGAAAGAAACACCGAATTATTACTAATATATTGTTCATATATATAATTAAAGCACGTCTTGCTAAATTTGAATCACAGGTAACTTCATTACTTCATTTATTCACAACTAATAAGTATTTGCATGTTGGCAACAATAAATTGTCAATTTTTTTAGGGTGCTACACCTATTCTACTTAGAAATTACTATCTTAGATTTTGAAGGGAAGCTTTGATAAATCATATATCCAAAAAAACAAAAGGATAACTACAGCTCTTATAAAAATCGAAAAAACAATGCTATACACACATTTTTTTAGTATTACACTCATATAAAAATATAATTATTATAAATAGATTATAAAAAATAAAAAATATGCATTAATTATCTTATACGAACCTATCAAAAGAACTAAAATCGAAATTCTTATCCAATTTATCGGTGTGGCAGTTACGGCGGGCAACTCAATTGGTATTCCGTCCTCTTTTTGTTCAAATTGGGCTTGCCTGTGGGCCAACTTGATATACAAAAATAGTAAAAATGCATAAAAACATAAATTGCTACTACTACCAAAAATATAAAAGAGAAGAAGCAAATAAATATACTACACGGAGAGGCTTTGGAGTTTGGATAGCTTTTAACAAAACTTCTTCCATTTCTATTTTTTGAAAAAACAAAGGTTTGCTGGCTTATTTTAATGCTCCTCACCATATTATTCCTTTGTTAGTGATTATTCAGGAAGGGTTTTTGTCTAGGCTTTAGTCCAGTTTTTTTTTTTTTTTTATTAAAAAAGAATTTGTCTTTCATTAGTACATACCTATTAGTCTACTTATAGTTAACTTCTAAAAATATTTGTATTCAATAATTATTATATTTTCCTTAATTAAGCAATTATTACTATAATAACATAAATATCCAAGAAGTATTGACAACTCCTTTTCAGAAATATATACTATAAATAAAAACATGCTGTTTAAAATTTTTTCTTAAAAATAATTTACAATAACGTAAATAATCTAAAAATAAACGCCATTTAAAGTTTTCAATAATCTAGCGTCTTAGTCTTGGAAACATTAATTATGGAAACTCGATCGGTGACACCCAACAAATTTAAAATGAAATATTTGTTCACGACCTGATGAGTAGGTGGCAGGTACCTTATTAACATTTTGACTACGAAATATTGAGTAAAAATAAATGAAAAGAAAAAGCAAATAAAATAATAATAATAATACAAAATTACAAACACTAGTATAATAAATTAATAATGGTATGGGTATGTGCTACTGCTACGTAGAATAGTATTTTTTCCCGATTAAAAAAGAAAAAAGAAACAAATGGGATCCGTAGTGATCACGTGAGGGAAGGAGATATTTTGAGTGGGGGAGAGTGAGCAATAGTAAATTAATAATTAATAAAATAATAATTATAAAAGACAAGATAATGCAGCAGCCACGAAAGAGAGGGCTATACCAACATAAGTACATACATGGTTCTGATCTCTGCTTCTGGCGATGATAATTCATAACACTTCCTCTCCTCTGTCCTCTCCAACTGGGAAAAGGCCCTCACAATCAACCTTCAGAAAATTTTCATTTTCAGGGTCCTGTTTCATTTTAAGGTTCAAAATTATTCTTCAAAATAATTACTTATTAGAAATATTATATTTACAGCCTGGTATTATATTTTAAAAGGATATTTCCAAATTTCGCTTTTTTAAAATAATTTAATTTAATTTTATCGTATAAGTTTAACATAACATATTCCCCTGACATTACAGTGACATGACAATAATATAAAATAAATAAATAAATACCTTTTTCAAATAAATTGTGTTTACATACTCTAACCAATATGTATTTGGAATCAAACATTAATTAGACGGAAGGATATCAAGTTGAACATGATGTCCTGACTCCTGAATAAAATGAAAACAGAAAACTGGTAAAATATAATTTAAATTCAAAATTAATTTAGTGGTTTTTACTTTAATTCATTTTAAAATGGTCATCGATATTGATTCCCTTGATTTCTTCATTTTATGTTATTGGTTTTACGTATTTGTCCGGGTTTGAATCCAATACGGCAATACCTTATTTTAGTAGTTATTTTAGGTCTCTTCATATTTTTATTTTATTTTATTTTTAATCATTTTTATTTATTTTTGCTGCATATACAAAATAAATTTTAAATTCTTGACACTTATTTAGGCGGACTAATGAGCTTACTAGATCCATCCACGTTGATTTCATTTTTATTTATTATTACTGTTATGAATTATATATTTTTGAGAGGAATATGAGAATATGGGAAGAGTAGTAGTTTGAGTAGTTTGTGGGTGTGGGGCCCATAAGGAAGTGGATGGACGGAAAGTGTAGAGGGAGGAGTGTCACAAGTTTATGGTTAAATACTCCTCCTTTGCGCCCCCAATAACACTTGCCCCCTTCTCTCATCACTCCCCCCTTCATTCCTTCTTCATTTTCCGTCTCAACCTCTCCTCCTCCGTCTCAACTCCTCCTCCATCCATCTATCCAGGTACGGTCTCCTCTCCCTTATTCTCCTCAATGCCGCCATAATTAATCTCGCTTTATGCTTTTTTCTTCCGCACTCTTCCCTAGATCTAACCCAGCGCCTCCGATGATAGATCTCTTCATTCATTCTCATCGTTTTTGGCGTGGTAAAGAAGTAGGGCCCATTTACCTACATAATTGAGTCATTGATAACACCTCCCTCCCTCCCTGTTTTCCTCATGTTGTTATTTTCTTGATGTTTATTTTGGTATCAACAATGTATCATCCCTCACTCATGTTTCTCATTATTTGCATATACCTTTCCTCTTTCCCTTTCATTCTAACATCACAATATCATTATTATTTTATTAATAACAATAATAAGCAATTCTGTCTCCTCTTCTCTCTGTCCCTTTCAAAGCTGTTTGTATGTGCATGTTTTCTTCTGTAACGTGCGGCCATGAGCATATTTAGGTAAGGTTCTCCCGGATCTAAGCATCAACCTCACCTTTCTGGATTTTTTTTTGGTACGGGCTTTTTAATAGCCCAAACTTTTTTTTTTAATTAGGTAAAAAAATAATGTGCCACGCAGATCTCGTTTAATATATTATAACAATTAATTTATTTGTTTTTTCCGTGCACGAGGAAATTGAAAAGCTTTGGTGGTTTGATTTTTATTTTATGCATTCTTTTTCTGTAGGTGGAGATATTTTATTAGTTTAATATTCTGTTTCTGTAGATAGTCGAATAATAATGGAGTGTATTTGTGTGAAATTTGGACCATTGGTTGGTAAGCTTGGAGTATTTTGATTCTATGATCCTAGTTGAGTGTACAACTCAGAATTAGCCAATGCTAGGAAAGCTTTACCCTCTTATTGGATTAGCAAAGATCATTTCCAACAAGTTGCGTACTTCTAATCTATATTATAGGCTAAAATCGTCACTTGACTTGAAATAAAAGTTTACAATAATAGAGAGAAAAGTAAAGGTCAAAAAAGAGGACGCGTTACAAGTTATCATTGTCTTGTTAAGCACAAGTTGATTCATGTTTTAATTTATTTAACTTGATTTATATTATGATATCATTATAAATTTGCTAACATTATTTTAGATTTATACATTCTTATAAATAAATTATTTAATATTTGAAGGTAAACTTATACTTTAACAATTTATTATTGTTTTGTACAAAAATCCTAAGTGTAACGTGGGATAAGTTGGAAACAAACACAAACACCAGAGTGATGATGCGATGAAAATTTTGTGGTTGGACTTTTCCTGAGTTCCTTTTCTGTTTAATTTCTTTCATCTCTTTTTTCTTCCCCTCATTTTCACTGAATCCAAACGAAACGTGACTGTAGTATCAATATCAAGTATTAACTGGGCTATTCCAAGTGGGCCCTAAGTAGTTAGTCATGGATGGTAAAAATCTATGCCAATTTATTACAATTTAGGGACGGCATTTCCTAAACAAGTACCCGGATTCGGTGAGTTCAATGCGAGTGGATACTTTATTAGGGTCGGCTGATTTAAAGGAAGTAATCACAAAATTAACACATTTCTCATGAAAATGTATTGCTAGTCCATATTTTTTAAATCAATTCTCTTTTAGTATTATTATTTCGGAGGATTTATTTTCTGTTATTTCGGATAATTGTTCATTACTATTAGGATGATTAATTTTTGTTCAATTTTTGTATGTGTTTTTTTTTTCTATTGGCCGATTGTTCATTAATATTCTATTTAGCACTGGTTTTCATATTTGAGCTCATCTAATATAAGGTGCTTTTTATGTGAGATATTTTTTTGTAATATTTTCTAAGAGAAATGAGCTTCAATTTTGTTAAAATGTTTATTGTTTTTATCAAATAAACTGAAACAAATGTATCCTGTTTTCGTTTCTGGTGGTACATGATATGGACCAATTATGTGGAGTAGCATTTAAGTTGCATAATTAGACCGTACTTGAAATCTTGAAATAAATTGAATGTTGAGTCTGCAAGTTGCATACCATGCAAAGCCATAATTTAATTGAACAACCATGTCAGGCATAGGATAGGACAAGATGTAGCTATAGTCATGTGCATTAGTTTGAGGTTGAAATTCTGTGTGCTCCACTGTTGGTTTTGGACACACACGAGGCAAGTCCCCATCTACTTTGGACGGAACCGGATACCCCATTGGCTCTATGAACCACAAAAAGATTCACCAAATTTATTGCACATGCAGTGGTCCGTTGTAGGATGTAGAGCCTGGAGAGAATTGCAAACATACGGTGTGTGTAACATGTAATCTTTTGGAAGGTTTAGTTGTGTGGTGCTCTGTATGATCTTTATTTATTTTTTTATTTGTGGGGTGCTCTTATGACATTATTTGTTTTAACTGCATGCATGACACGTTCTTCGTTTAACAAATTAAATAATGTTAATTATTATAACTCGAAAGACTTTTCAATCTGACGTCTAGTTCATTTGTTGCCATGCCATTAATGATGTGTTGTTTTATATGTCTTCCTGCTTTGAAAGGCCATGACTCATGCAGGCAAAGTTATGTTTGCCTCGTATAATCGAAATATTCTGACTAGTGCAAGCTCATATCCATGCTTTTTATTCTTCTATTTTCTTTTCCTTTTTTAGCTGACCACTTTGTATCAAGTTAATTGACTTAACTAGAAATCACAAAATTCCCTGCAACATTACCCCTTTTCCATATAATTCTGTGTTCAGGGTGAAAGTCTGTATAAATTTCGTATTTGTAAATGCTGGAAAGGTGTTTTACTTTAATTTGAGGAACTTTAGTTTTTCATTAATTTAAACTTGTTATAATATCCTGTTTATAATGTACTTGTGTAGTGTTTAATTAAAAATATTAGATAGAATGTTTCCTCGGATAGTCCTAGATATAGTTGTTCTTAATGCTAATAAGAAGCAAATGCACTGTTATGTTGTGTACAGGTTGTGGGAAGATGGGAGCTGGTGGCCGAACCTCTGTTCCTCCTTCAAACAGGACGGTCGAGGCTGACTATGCGAAGCGAGTTCCCTTTGAAAAGCCTCCCTTCAGTCTCAGCCAAATAAAGAAGGCCATCCCACCTCACTGTTTTCAGCGTTCTGTTATCCGCTCATTCTCCTATGTTGTCTATGATCTCACCATAGCCTTTTGCCTCTACTATGCCGCCACCAATTACTTCCACAAACTCTCTTCCCCTTTATTTTACCTTGCCTGGCTTCTCTACGGGGCTGTCCAAGGCTGCATCCTTACTGGTGTTTGGGTTATTGCACACGAATGTGGCCACCATGCGTTCAGTGATTATCAATGGCTTGATGATACAGTTGGTCTTGTTCTCCATTCTGGCCTCTTGGTCCCTTACTTTTCATGGAAATACAGCCACCGTCGCCACCACTCCAACACTGGTTCCCTTGACAGGGATGAAGTCTTTGTGCCAAAGAAGAAGTCTAGTATTGCATGGTGGTCTAAATACCTTAATAACCCTATAGGCAGAATTCTCACACTCACTATTACCCTCACCCTTGGTTGGCCGCTTTACTTGGCTTTTAATGTCTCAGGAAGGCCTTATGATAGGTTTGCTTGCCACTATGATCCATATGGTCCAATCTACTCCGATCGCGAACGGCTTCAGATATACATATCAGATGCTGGAGTGATTGCAGTTTCCTATGGGCTCATCTGTCTTGCCATGGCAAAAGGCCTTGCCTGGGTTGTGGGTGTTTATGGAGTTCCATTGCTAGTGGTCAATGGATTCTTGGTGTTGATCACATATTTGCAGCACACTCACCCTGCATTGCCAC
>JASCZI010211879.1:33042-44066 GCA_036250425.1 Stylosanthes scabra
CGAGTGGGACTGGTTGAGGGGAGCATTGGCGACTGTGGACAGAGACTATGGAATCCTGAACAAGGTCTTCCATAACATTACTGACACCCATGTGGCTCATCACTTGTTCTCCACAATGCCCCATTACCATGCAATGGAGGCTACCAAGGCAATAAAACCAATTTTGGGAGAGTATTATCGGTTCGATGGGACTCCATTTTTCAAGGCAATGTGGAGAGAGGCAAAAGAGTGTATCTATGTTGAGCCGGATCAGGGTACTCAGAACAAAGGTGTATTCTGGTACAACAATAAGTTGTGATGAGCAGAGTTGCCCTCCAAGTTTGTTGTGTGTTTGGTCGGAGAAGTTGTTTAGTTTAAACTTTCCATTCTGCCAATTAGGATGTTCGATTATTGGGAATAATTCCATTGAGACCTGATATTGGTAGTTGCAAGAAGTAGTTTTAGTGGTTTGCTTGATTGCAGAATAAGACATGGCATGTGAAACAGTTAGATTATTGCACAATGGTTTGAAATTGGTGCATGTCAACTGTGTGTTAGTTCTTATTCTGGTTGAAGCTTGTTCTTGTTTCGTCACTCATAGCTTTTGATTCCAAGTCATTAGTAGTATATATACTGTGAATGGTGCAAAATTATGGATCACTGTCTGTAACAATTTGTATTGGTATTCTGCTGCTAGTTAAAATTCTTAGGAGTGTAGTGTAGTTGAAGAATCTTGTGATGGTATCAAATAATGTCCCTGTTGCCTGTTGCTTTATCATTAATGATATTTGTGCTCAAATTTGTCAGGAATGAGACCAATCCATGACCGATGCATGTTTTCTACCTAACAAACTTGCTTTTTTCTTGTTTCTTTTAGTAAGTTACTTCTGCTCCACTCTGAAATTTTATTGTATTCACTGATAGTTTTTCTGCAGGTCAAATATGAAAAATTATATGAAAGCAAATGGCTGATTAAATCAAGTTAAAAAATAATGAACTTAAACCTCCTCAAAATAAAAAATCCCCATCCTCTCCAGTTGATGTTGGTAGTTTCTTCTCTGCATTTTCAAAATAAAAATGGAGATGCGGGGGATCGAACCCCGTGCCTCTCGCATGCAAAGCGAGCGCTCTACCATTTGAGCTACATCCCCGTTGATCATTTTCTCGCTCTCATAATTTACACTATTTAACTTGGAAATCGCTGTGTTTATATATTTCCACGCCTCCGTTCAGACCTGAGAGTAGCTTCTGCCACCAGGCACCAAGTCGATTTCGAATGTGAGAGTGCGCGAACTCTTTCCCGCCATTGCCATGGGAATGGATTCTGAGAACAACAATCTCTCCAGATTGCAATGCTCCTATGCCTCCTTGGTTCACTTCTCTTCTCTCCTCCCCACCTTATTCTCTCTTTTTTCTTCATTACTCTGTTAACTTAATTTGAATTTGGGGTTTGGTTTTAAGGATGAAGCTTTCGAAATTGGGAAGGAGACTTACAGGGGGCAGCAATACAGCCATATATACTTCGCTCGGCTTCACTTGATGCGCACTCTCTTGTATTCCCTCGTCTCCCAGTGGAAACCCCAAACCCCTGGTTCGTAATCCTTGCTTTCAACTTAGGGTTTTTCTTTGTAATCCTTTTATTCGGTTGAGATCTCGCTTACCTCATTCTTTGTTTGGTGCAGTGTGCACTGTTTTGGGATTGGAAGAGGGAAAAGAGTGTGTCATTGTTGGAACCCTCTATAAGCACATGAAGCTCAAACCTTGCATACTTGATGAGTATTCTAAGGAAGTAAGGGGATTTTTATTTCTCACTTCTTGTCTTAGGGGAAAAAATTGTGTTCTAATTTTGATTTTTTGTGTGAGAAATTGACAATGATGTGCTACAAACTACAATGGCAATTTATGTACAGAGATCTGCAGTTCCGCTTGCTAAGCCTCATAACTTCATGCACGACGATGATTATCTAGTGTTGGAGGATGAAAGCGGGAGAGTTAAGCTCGGCGGGGATCTCATTTCGCCTTCTGTGTTTGTAACAGGTCTGTAACTATAAGCAAATTATCTTAATTGGGGTATGGTCTCAGCTTTGTTTCATTTTTTTTGAGCTTTGGCATCCAAGCCAAATTTGTGGCTACTTATGATGTCTATTCTTTTAGTAACGTGACTTGCCTGTCATACAAATTATTCTTTTTGGCAGATAATGGTATTGCACTAACATCATCTGTGACAGGAATTGTAGTTGCCTTACATGGGAAGGAAACGGGGGCAGGTGATTTTTCGGTTTTGGAAGTCCTAGAAGCTGGCCTACCACCACAAATAGAATTCCCTCTTAAATCAAGTATTGCTTCTCTATCTTTTACATGTACATTGGTGCTAATCTAGTGAAGCACATGTATAGAATATGTCTCTGAGTGTATGCTGTCTGTTTTTCCATTTTAATTATTATTCTGGATCTTAAAAAGTCATTTTAGTCATAATGAAAATTTGCTGCTTGCTTATGCTTCACCTTCTTGCTTTTGTTAAGATGTTGATGATCAATAACAGCCTTGCCATCTTTACTCTGAACTGTGTATCTTTGATGCTTATTTCTTCAATTTTGATTATTAACAATTTAAAATTTCATTGTTTTTGGATTCAACAGGGGAAGACAAATACATTGTCCTTGTGTCTGGATTAAATGTGGGGAACAGTAATTGTAATCCTCTTCAGTTTCAGCTTCTCATTGATCATATTACAGGCCATTTAGGAGATGAAAAGGTTTACCTGGTTCTTCTCCCAGAACTTTCATGCTGATAATCATGCAAGATTTCAAAGTTTTAACTTGTCAAAATGGCAATTGAACAGGAGCAAAGTATTGCATCTCAAATTGTTCATGTTGTCATTGCTGGAAATTCTATTGACATACCACGTGGACTTACTAATGGACAGGTATTGTTTTCCTTGTAGAATGGTTCCCTACTTCTTTGCATCATTTACTACTAGGGAAAAGAATATTACAGTTACAAACATTTGTAGTACAATGTTCGCTGTTTAATACTTTAATGGCTATAAAATTTGTCATAATAAAATAACTCTGATATCTCAACTGTTGTTAACATTTTGATGAATCAGTTTGTTTTCTACTTTTGGTTTCTTGTGATGATGTCTTCTTCCATAGCAAGTTCAAACATTATAGACAATATAAGTTAAAACGTCTCATACTTTATTTTCCCCCTTTATTTTTATCTGCTGGTGTTGACATATGAGTGCTATAGACCGCTCCAATTGCTGAATGCATGGATGTATTTTCATTAATATTTGCAGAATTTGGCTTCAAAGGATCTCTCAAGGATAGCTGAGCCAATAAAAGAACTGGATATTTTGTTGAATCAGGTTTCATTTTTATTATTTTGATTTTTATGTCGTAATCATTTTTATCCTAAATCAAAATTGCTTATTTTTTAATTATGTTTAGATTGCGGCTGGTTTGCCTTTGGATATAATGCCTGGACCGAATGACCCTGCTAATTTCTCATTACCACAGCAGGTGGTTATGTTTTGCTTCAAGATAAATATCCTATATGTTCATATAATATGTTAGGTGTTGTTTGACTGTATTACTAAGAGTTTTACCTTCAGCCATTGCATAGATGCCTTTTTCCTGGTTCATCCGCCTATAACACCTTTAGATCTTGTACAAATCCTCATTCTTTTGAGCTTGATAATATCAGGTGAGTAGGCTATAAAACACCAAACCTGTTACTGTCTTTGCCTTTGAATCTACTCTCTACAATACATTTAACTTGATGTGACATTTCTTTTAGGTTTCTTGGCACATCTGGTCAGAATGTAGATGATCTTGAGAAGTATTCTGATGCAAAAGATAAACTTGAATTTATGGAAAGGACACTAAGGTGGAGGCATATAGCACCCACAGCACCAAATACTCTTGGTATGCATTATTTGTAAACATTTGGCTATCATATTTCACTTGCTATGTCTGAAGAAAACTAGAGTTAAAAATTCCAAATACAAAGTTATAATTTAGATGTTGATTGCTGTTTTCCAGGATGCTATCCTTATACTGATAAGGATCCCTTCTTCATTGAGAGCTGTCCTCATGTGTACTTTGTTGGCAATCAAGATAAATATGAATCTCGTGTCATAAAGGGTATTTTTATTCCAAATCTATGTGCCAGAGATAAACTTCGTGTATTTTTAAGATTTGCTTTTACTATATCTTACTCCTTTCTGACACTCATTAGCTTTCAACGTTGGTTGCAGGATCTGAAGGGCAGTTCGTGAGACTCATAAGCGTCCCGAAATTCAGTGAATCTGGAGTTGCAGTTGTGGTGAGCTCAGTTTTTACACTACTCTTAATTGGCCTTTTTATAAAAGGTTTTATGTCAAGGATATCAAGAAAAAGTTATGTGGAAATCTTCCTCATTTTTGCAGGTAAATTTGAGGGATCTTGAATGTCATCCTCTCAGTTTTGGAACTCAATTCAGCTCATAAGAATGCAGACTGAAGTTGTGGTAAGTAAATCTGCTACTTAAATTTTACAGAGTGAATTATTATTTCCCTCTCTTTAAAACAGGCAACGGTTCTGTGGTTGACATCTGTTTTTTGGGGTTGAATTGTAAATCCAGTAATCATTATTGTCGTAGTATTCTGTTCCATTTCAAAATAGATATCCTCCAGAAAAAATAGCATTGTGTCATGACCAGAAAGCTGAGCATTACTTAAATTTGTAGTATATTGCCAAATTCATCCTTATTCACTTATATGCATAAGTTTTCCTGCCTCTAGAATCAGTTTAGTCATACCAAGAGCTTCTTTGTGTTTTTAGGTTCGTGGAAATATGCCTTTACATCTTAGGTATGGCAAATAATAGAAGTTTCTTTTCTTTATAATGCAGATTATGGGAAATATGTTGAATGTGCTGCCATCTTTCTGGATTTTCAAGACGAATCCAAGAAAAGAAGAAATGAAAATTGAGGCTTAAGAATTAAGATTGATGAGAGCTTTCTCCCACTGTTTCTTCGGTGTAACATAATTTTTGTATACCCTAGTATAATATATTGACCTGTTTTTGTATTTCTTCTAATTATTCAGTTTTTCTCGTTGTAACATAGTCTGCAATCTGCATGCGGCCATTTTGTTTTGACAAAGACATTTCTTGAAATTGATGAGCAACATGTTTATTATCGTTCCTCACTGCTGACAATGTGATAGCTTAAGTAATAGGAAATCAACAGTAATGTTAAGAACAACAGCATCACATTTGTGTATTTTATTGGTTTATGCTGAATTGTATAAAATATCTCGGTGGATGTTTCCTATTTCTTAAGTTGGAGATGCTTTGTGTAATAATGTAACTTAACTTTCCAACCTTGGTTGGAAGTATAATTGTAAAAAGTTTGTGAATGACACACCCGAAAAGGAAGGAGCTTGCCAGATCTGAAACATGAGTCCCCGTGACACAGCTCTATTTACAAGGAATTATTTTTTAATACAATTTATTAAGCATAAACAAATAGTGAAAATGTCAGATTATGAGAGCACTGAAATTGCAAGTAGCGGTTTTTGTATTGTTTTTGGCTTTGAGTCTGAGATGACATGACAAGAATCACATGGCAATTGGCAAGTACAGAAGCACCCCACATGAAATAGCACCACCTCTAAATTCAAGCCCTTTATTAGAATTTAGATTTAGATCCCTTCAATTCCCAAACCCCAACGGCTATTTTTCTGTGTTCCATTATTCATTCGTAAACATTACTAATATTAATCATTGCGTATACCTGCCTTCCCTCTTTTTCCATTCCCACAACGGTCCATTACCCCTTCCACATAAAACCATCAACATTTTCATTTTCACTTGCCATACTCATTCATTTTCATTTCTAATGGACACTGCCATTGTTATTGTTACTGCTAATGCTGATGCTGATGCCAAGGTTCAACATGTCACCAAGAAATCTTCTGATGAGCTCCTTAGAAAGTTTGCTGAGCTGGGTTCACAGGAACCAACCCGCAAGAACCACTTGACTCTCTCCATTCTCCTCAAGAAGACCAGGCCATTCCGGAGGGACGACCACTCTGACACCGCTGTTGTCGAGAGGAGGTCACTTCTTCCCCCCGCTGTGAGCCGCCGGACGGTGTTGCTCCGCCCTCTCCGGGCTAGGGATATGAGGAACAGGTCACTCTTGGGAACCATTCAAAAGGTAAGACCACCACTCACCACCACTTCCTCTTCAACTCGTTTCCTCACATGGTTTGTTATTCATTTTTGCAGACGTGGCGCAGAACTGTGGAAGGAGCTTCCAGAGCTTTCATCGAGAAGCACTATCATCGCCATAAGCGTTTGATCAATGACATTGTTTAGGTCCTACTTGGTCCTTCTCTTCTCAACACAAAAGCATAACTCATCCTATGTTATATATGTATATTGCACTGTTACTTTAATTCTGTTGTTTTCTTGTTACCGGTTTCTGTTCTATTCTTTCATCTTAGCTTAATAAACTTCATTCTTTCATCCATTCTCTTCTTTCTCTGTTTCTTATTTCCTTAACCAACACAAAATTTAAGGTTCATACATGATTACACTTTTCTACTGTGGAATTGAAAGTGAACTTGCATGAAGTGAACTTCCTAATTGCTTTAGAGCAAATGAAATTATTGAGATCAAAATGAATTATTAGTAACTTTTCTTTTTCTCTAAACCAAGAAAAGCAATGAATGATAAACTGAATAATAGAAATGCAATAATTCAGAAAACGGCCACTTCAGAAGCCAAGTGTCTACATGTGTTTAACACCTTGTGACTTTCCCTTTCCTTACACAATTATATTGTGACAAGAGGTTAAAATTTAAGAAAATAATTCTTACAAGACAAGTGTATGAAAACAGATTAAATTTGTGAACTGTCTTATCGTCTTCAAAAAATAGGTATTAAATATTTAAAATGTTACATGTAAATGTAATCACTGGCTACCAACAAACCCAGTTACCAACCAAGATCTTCTTCTATCTTCATAGCAACCATAAATATCACAACTCCTAGTTGCAGAACTGTGCACAGCAAGTAAGGTTTGTTCTGCTGTCTATCTGAACTGTTGTATTTTGCTTTGTGTTGAATTTTTTAAGTCTTTTTTTTCATCCAAATAAAGTGAACCCATGTGAATGTGTACTCCATGAAAAATAATCTTTCTTTGATTCAAGCACATAAAATTTGAAATGCTGTAAAGTAAAAGGCATGTTAAAGCATTCATAGACCCCAGTGAAGAATCCAAAAGAAAGTGAGCATTGATTGGATAGGTTTGGTGTCCATTTTGAAATACTCAAAGCACACTCATCCAAAAGGTCTTGTAGAAATGCAACAGACAGTATGTATAGTAGCTTGTTAAATGGCACAAGTACTGCAATAATTGCTCTCTGCACAGTTCCTACTTCCTACTACTCTTTTTTGTTCACAGATTTAGTGTAAAGGCAAAAGATTAAGTCACTTCTCAGTCACTCTTTCATAGTGCAGGTGTTTGGAAGAATCATTTTTCTTCTAAAACATATATTCTAACTAGAACCAGTGATTGCATCATGTGTGTTTATAGTTACTGGTACCCATTTTCCATCAAGATTTTCATTTAAGATGTTTTTCCTGTCACTGATTGAAAAGGATGGACATTGATTGAGGAAAAAAGAGCATAGTTTATGGAGGCTTAATTATTGCAGGCACTGCCATATACATTGTACACCAGCATAATTTTAAAACTCTGGTGGAACTCACAAGTAATAATGTTGATGTGAATATGAAATTGGCTTGTTATGTTGATAGTGTATGATAGAGATGAAAGGAATGGACAAGGATTAACAATGGCCTTCTTTCCTTGCAGAGAATAACAAATCAAGCACATCACACTAAGTTAATTGGAATACCTTATGAAAAGAATTGTTGATTCAGCCAAACCAAACAAGTAACAATACACAGCTCTTCTTCTACAATAAAAATGGAGAGGAAAAATATTGAATGTTACATATCTTACTAGCCATCATGCTCTTTACCCCAACATATCAAGAAAAGAAAACACAAAAAGAAACATGATAAAAAGAAAATGGTAGAGAATAGAAAATAAAAAAGTTCCTCAACCACTTGATGGTATTTCTTTCATACAAAGTATATATTGCAGTTCCACTGATCTGATCCACCTCTTGCTCTCCATGCTTTAGAAGCATTTTCTGTGAACAATTGATGGCCCGGATTCATCATATTCTGCCTTTGCAATCCACATCTGCAAATGGAAAAGGAAAAAGAAAATACACAAAAATTCAGAAAGGATGGCATGGAATTAGGCCCTTATGTATGTATGTAACTAGAGTGATGCATTATTATTACCTGTTGGAATGTGCTAAGGGATGCCAAAATGGAGCCTCCAATCCAAACACTGTACTTCCTCTCAGGTGGTGCTACAACCTTAATTTTCATGCTACTTGGTGCCAATGCTGTAATCTCCTTGCTCATCCTGTCAGCAATGCCTGGGAACATAGTGGAACCACCACTCAGGACAATGTTACCATAGAGATCCTTCCTGATATCAACATCACACTTCATGATTGAATTATATGTGGTCTCATGGATTCCAGGAGCTTCCATCCCAATCATGGATGGCTGGAACAGAACCTCGGGGCATCGGAATCTTTCAGCTCCTATTGTGATAACCTGTCCATCTGGTAGCTCATAGCTTTTCTCGACGGCGGAGCTGGTCTTGGCAGTTTCTAGCTCTTGCTCATAGTCAAGAGCAATATAAGCAAGCTTCTCCTTCATGTCTCTCACAATTTCTCGCTCAGCTGATGTCGTGAAAGAGTATCCTCGCTCGGTCAAGATCTTCATCAAGGCATCCGTGAGATCACGCCCTGCGAGATCCAAACGCAGGATTGCATGTGGGAGAGCATAACCTTCATAGATAGGAACTGTGTGACTCACACCATCTCCAGAGTCCAAAACAATACCTGCATTAAATCCATTTCAATGTCAAAGCTAAGAACACAAGAATATACATACATAAATCATGATAATGATCATCATACCAGTTGTACGGCCACTGGCATAAAGGGAGAGGACAGCCTGGATGGCAACATACATAGCAGGAGTGTTGAAGGTCTCAAACATGATTTGAGTCATCTTCTCACGATTGGCCTTGGGATTGAGGGGTGCTTCAGTGAGAAGGACAGGGTGCTCTTCAGGAGCCACACGGAGCTCATTGTAGAAGGTGTGATGCCAGATCTTCTCCATGTCATCCCAGTTGCTGACAATTCCATGCTCAATTGGGTATTTGAGAGTCAAGATACCTCTCTTGGATTGAGCCTCATCACCAACATATGCATCCTTTTGTCCCATTCCAACCATTACACCCGTGTGCCTTGGTCGACCCACAATGCTTGGGAACACCGCCCTTGGTGCATCATCACCAGCAAAACCAGCCTTCAACACAAATCTTACACCATTAATTGCATGTTTTCACCAACACTATCATCCTTCCTAACTTATACTAATATATATATGCCATACTACAACTACTAGGTTGTCATAATCCAGATTCAGATTCATTACCTTGACCATGCCAGTTCCATTATCACACACAAGGGGTTGAATATCCTCAGCTTCTGCCATTTTTGTTTATTGATTCCTGCAAAAAGATTAACCAAATTATGTCCCTGATCATGAAAACTACTATGACACTTACCAGTGCATAGATTGATAAAACATCAGAACAAAAAAGTACTAAACAATCTCACCTAGGAAGAATAAAACACAAGAATTAAGGTTAAACGGGAATTTGTACGTGAGTGTGTCACAGTGTAATATAATGTGGCTAAAGCTAAAGGGTAGTACCCGCCCTTATATATATGCTTTTCAAAAAGGTGGGAAGGGGTCTCTGGCAAATGAAATTCGTTTGAAATGAACATCAAATTCCATGTCCCGTAATCCTGACCGTCTGTTTCGAATATCTCATCCGCGGACCACATTTATTGTTGGAAATAGCTGGCACTTACATCCTTTTCTTACAATGCATTTGCATGAAATATTTTTAAGGACTGAATCTAATTTCTTACAATATTTCAAATTTTAAAGATATTTTTTATTTTTTTAAAAGAAATTTTAGTTTTAACATATTTTTTCACTTTAAAATATATTTATATGTATATTAAAAATCAATTTCTAATTAGTCATTTACATAAAAATTTAATTTTAATTCATTACACACTTATATATATTCACATTTTTTAGTAATGTAAAAGGTGATTATTTTTGCTAAAATAATGTTACATAATTTAAATACACATGCAAAATTTATTTATATGAACGATATATCAAAATCAAATTCTATACATATTATATAAATATATAGTGTTAGTTTTCATATGGTATTTTTTAACTGCAATATTGTTCATTCTTTTACTTTTTTTCCCCTACGAAATGTGACTTGTCGTTGCGTATTTCACATTTTTGGTCAAGCATCAATTGTCGTAGAAAGCTTCAGGAGTTTGGCTCTCATTTTTCACTTTTACAGTTTTACGAAGGTCTTTAAACTAATATTTTTTTTTTTTTGTGTTAAAGGTTTTTAATTTGTATTATTATTTACTATTTTTAAATGATTCTTTATTTCATAATTTTTTAACGTGTCGGTTAGTTTAAACAATTATTCCAACATCTTTCTCTATATTTTAAATACTAGTCATTTTATTTAAAGACATTATGGTACGCCTGATTTGGTAATTTTTATCTTCATTTTAGTAAAAGTAAAAATATAACATGAAAAATTGTGTTTGGTTGGACATTGTAAAAATATTTTTTAATAAAAAATTCTAAAAATGGTATAAATTAGAAACGATATTTTTTGTAATTATTATTGGGTTAATATATTCAAACATAATGACAAATGAATTTATTTTACGTCTGATATTTTATTAAATTAATAAATTTAATAAAATATAGTTGTATTATTTTAAATTAATACTAAAACTATATTTTGAATATATATATATATATATATATATATATATATATATA
>JASCZI010211880.1:0-19659 GCA_036250425.1 Stylosanthes scabra
TATATATATATATATATATATATATATATATATATATATATATATATATATATATATATATATATATATATTACGGGTTTTTTCTAGAAAGTATGAATTGCTTGAATGTGAACTACATTTTTTTTCTTTTGGTAATGAACTACATTTTATTAGATAAATACAATTTTTAGCTTATTCTTTATTTATGTTTTTTTCTTAGATATTTATGTTTTTTTATTTTTTCCATAATCATAAAAATTATTTTATTTTAAAAAATTAAATCAATTTTATAGTCTTAAATAAAAAAAAAAGACATATTCTCTTTTTTATTAATTACACAAGTTTAATAACCCGTGCCATGCACGAAATAAGATTAAAAGTATAATTTTATTTAGCTTAATTAATATTAATATTAATACTAACAATATAAATTTCATAAAAAAATTTATAATTAATTTAGATATTCTGCATGCTAATACCTAAAAAATTAATAAAATTTAGAATTTTTGTATGCTAAGTTATTTGTTTCACTGTCCGAACACATATATTTATAGTGTAAATCAAATTATTGAGTTACACTGCAACAAATAATTATTTACATGCTATTTTATACCAAAAAGAAATGTTTAAAGACGTTTGAGCGATGAAATATATAATGTATACGTATAAATTTATTTAGAAAACTGGCAATAATTAATAGTAAGTAGTATTGCAAGGAAATATATAATATATAGGAATAACCAAATAATACATTTATGCTAAACCTCAAAATTCTTAAATCTTTAAGAACTGTGTCTTAGACCTAATTAATTAAATATTAATGAAAAAAATCTAAAATTAAACTCATCACACCAATAAAATAGTTTAATAATTTGAAGAAAAAAAAACTTACATAATAATCTAATTTGTTAAAAAACACATATGTCTAGAACACTGTCCAGAATTCATTTTCTTTAATTTTTTTTTTTTTGCAACCTTCCTAATTTTTGTTGCTGTCATATTGTAATTTTCTACATCATGTTGGGTCGATTCTGAAACTTAATTTCCACTCTCAGCAATCTCAGAAGCACTATCAGAAATAATTACCAGTTCGTTTCCAAAAAAATAAGCAGGGCAAAATTATGTTTCTCGCATGCAATCCTGTAATTTTCGTCATCAACTCCATCACTTGAGTCATCCTTATCAGAAGAAATTGTATTTTCTACACTCCTACTTAGTGTTATTATTTTAAAAGACCCGTTGTCATCCATCTATAATTCATCATCCTATAAAAAGTAAATAAAATAAAAAATAAATAAAAGAGACAAAAAGAAATCAAATTAAGTGTTATTCATTATGATTTAATGTTTGCATGTTGTTATTAATTTTGTAAAGATTATAACACTTAATCTTAAAATTTTCAAAACCTTGAGCAGCAATTGCAAGACTTCAGATGTATCCTAAAACAATGCAGGAGATAATTAAGACTTAATTATTGGTAGATTTTTTAACCGACATAAGCACAACAATTTTTTTTAATTAAATAAAATTTTGACTTTAAACAATGGTAACAATATGCATGTCGTATGAATTATAATGGAGAGTACTTTTTAAACTTTGTGTGCATTTATTTTCATTTAAATATGTAGACATAAAGTCATTGGAACCTAAGAGCCATTCTAATTAAATAACAGAAAATAAGAATGAAACTTGGGAATGTATGAATTTTTTGATATATGTATGCAAAGGCTAATAAGTGTGAATTAAACATTTGACCTTAAACATTTTTAAGCAATATGTACATAAAAAATTTAATTTATTATTAAAAAGTCACTAATAATATATTGTAATTACGTGTACCTTTAAAAAAAAAAAAACATTTACCTTATTCATATCCGAATAATCAACTTGAAGTGTCGTCATATTAGAAACATCCGACAAGAAAGAAGCCTAAGGAATAATTTAAAAAATAAGATATAATGCAATTGTATAAAAAAAAATTTATACCTTATGTGCTTTGATTGATTTTAAATTATGTGTTTAAAATTATACTTTTTTATAAAAGAGTTAATTACAGATTCATCATGACATAACTTCATGACAATGATAGAAATGTGTTCGAAAGAGTTGAGATTCTTCAACTTGGTTGAAACCTTGAAAAAAAATGTCTTATCCTTGATTTTCGTAACTCATCTGAAAATTCATTTTTGTTTCCACACTACATTGAATTGGATTGAAAAGTAAGATAGATAATATTTTTTCAACAATAAAAATATCATTACATTAGTTATAATAAACATTTTTCGTATAAAAAAAACACAACTCTTTATTACCCTCATTATATGTTTTCTTCTGAGATCTGAAGTAGATATATTCAAATAGTCACTACCAACAGTTTCATACATGATAAATAATGCATAAGAATTTTCATCAGCAACCTTCAAGTTTAATGCATACCTATAAAAAATGACAAATTCTATAATCAATAATATTATCTGAATATGTTTTTAACTTCGTAGTCCATAAAGAATACACACTTTGGAGTAAAAACTCTTTGTTTTTCCTTCGCAATTGGGACATTTGTAAGCATCTCATTTTTTTCACAGCTCGAGGACAAAAGTTGCAACCCTTATACCACCAAGATTTTCTCGATGTAAAATCTTTTACAGTTCAATGGTCACAAATTGTTTTGTGAAATACCACAATTTATAAAAAAAAATAATAGCGTCACCATATATTTTATATGATTAATTTTTTTTTCCAGTATATTGAAATTATAAAATGCAAATCAAAGTGTAAATCATACTCCATTGAATAGGGAGCTATGTTCGAGGTAGTTTAAGATGTAACTACGAACATTAAAAAATGGTTTTGTACGGATAGTTTTCAGGAAATCATACTCCATTGAATAGGGAGCTATGTTCTCAATTTGTGCAACTCGAGTTGGTGTTCCTGTTTAATACCCATAATCATATTTGAAAAAACTAAAATTAAAAATACTTATTGCAGAGATGCAATAATATACAATAATCTTAACAAAAAATACTTTAAGATGTAACTACGAACATCAAAAAAAAGTAAATATGTCTATACTTTTTCTAAATTAGCATTGACCATTGAACACAGAGTTGTGTGTTGTATTTGAGATTCCTCTTTTCCCTCGAAAAGGAACACAAAACGACACCAATATTATATTTTTGAAAGCCAAGCAAATTTTTTTATTTAATATTTTTTTATGCGCTAATAATAACAACGCCAATAATAAATTATGACATGTAAAAGAGATAGTTGCTAAATCAAACAATTCAAAAATTACAAAAAGTTGCAAAATGTGAAATTATTACATTCGAAAAACACATAAGTAATATTAAATAGTTTTCTAAGGACGTTACTACATTATTACAATATTGTAGTGGATTCCTTTAATTAATGATAAAAATTACAAAAAAATTTAAGGACATACATGTGTCAGTTTTTACATACAAAGATGTCATTCACATTAAGATATTAAATAGAATTATAACATAATTAAAAATTATCTAAATAAGTAATATTAATTAAATTGTAAAAGTGCAAAATACAAATAACTAATTCAAATTTTAAAATCTATTAAATTTAATATTAATATAGTATACATACCAATATCTCTATTGAATTTTGCAAATTGAAGGATAATAATATATTCATTAGCCCAATGGTCAGGCAGAAGATCAAGAAATTGAGTTACAAATTAATACCACAGTGTGCATCTTATATTTTCCTCAATCTTAAATGCAAGTAAGAAATAAGAGAAATAAGTAATTATATAAAAAAAAAATTAAGTAGGGTATTTTAAAAAAATTAACAATTTGTTTTTGGGCAAATGATTGAAATAAAATGAATGAAGAAAAAAATGATCAAATTCCCCTGTTTGTGAAAGTGGGATCGAATTCTCCTATTCCCCCTCTATGTAATCTGTGGCACCCTGCTAGGTATCACGAAACACACATGATACGCTACAGAAACCAACGTATTTCTGCCTCAAAAAACGAAATCCGTGTAGCCCTGTCACGGATCACGTTCGTTTCATGCTTCTCAAGATCCGTGCATGGCTGCCACGGATCATGAAGGAATTCTCTTCTTGTAATACCCGCAACCCTCCCACGGATTATGCATGAATAGGGGGCTTTAAAATCCGTGGCACTTTTCCGTGTACACCATTTGGAAGTGGTCAAAAGTTGGATTGAGAGAAAGTTGGCAGAAGAGTTGAGAGAACTTGATAGTGTGATTTTGGGATTCAAGTGTTCTTCGTTCCAATGGCCATGACTTAGCAGCAATTGGAAGAGGCAGCAGCGGAAGCAGTGTCGGTGATGTATCGCCTAGATCGCATATCCCATGTATCTCACAACGTCGTTGTTGAGGTTAGTATTATATTACTTTATTTTCTTTGTTTACCTTATTATTAGGGATTAGTATAGGGTAGCAGGTTAGAATGACTAGAACAGTTAGAGTTTAATATGATTCTCTGTAGAGATTATGTAGGGATAGAATAGCTACATTAGGCAGGATTTAACATGATTATTTTGTAGAGACTAAGCAGGGTTAGAGCTGCTAGAAAAATTTAGAAGTTAATATGATTTTGTTGTGCAAGGTAATTTTTTATTTAAAATTAATGTGATTTTATTTTTTTTTATTTTAAATTGTAAATGAGATTAACATCTTTTAAATTTCTATTCTGAATGAAGTTAATATGATTTTATTATGCATGTTAAAACAATATTTTTGTGGTTTGTTATTTTAAATTTGAAATCCGTTTTTTTTAAGATTAATTGGTAAATTAATTTATTTTAAAGTTGGGCATGTCAGTTATGTTTAATACTTTATTTCTTGCTGCTGGCCTTGTGCAGCCCGCTAGGTGTGTCATCAGCATGCGCAGGCAACAACAGATGTATTTGGATCCACGGATAGAGCCGTACTTGGAGAACCAGCAATGGTTCAAGTTGGACGAACCGTTGATGAACGCGTTTGTGGAGCGCTGACCTCCTGAGACGCATAGCTTCCACATGCCTTGGGGGGAGTGCACCGTCACCCTTCAGGATGTGGCCTATCAACTCGGCCTTCCTGTGGACGGGAAGCCAGTTAGTGGTTGTCTATCTGAGTTTCCGAGGTTCATGCCCGGAGTTGGGAGGCCCGCATGGGAGTGGTTTGAGGAGTTATTTGGACAGCGCCCGCCTGATGCGGATTTTACAATCCTAAACTTGGCAAGTATACCAAATCGTATCAAGTAATACCACGATGAGTGGGTATCGTTCCCACGAGGATTGACAGATTAAACAATAATAGTTAATTAACCCTTTTGATTAGACCAAATCAATAAAACAGAGAAGTTGGAATCCAATTAAACAAATCAATGAATGATTGCAAATCAGTAACGTGAACTTTGAAGAATATCAAAATAAGATTTAAGAAAACAGTGATGAAGTGAGTTAAGGACTTGGAGATGTTTTACCCTAAACTATTAATTCTTGAATTCAGTTTCTTCTTTAACAAGTATGATCAATTCACAACGAATCTTATTTAATTAAACCCTAATCTCTTAGTGATTTAATTTCTCTAAACCTAACCAATTATCAATCTCTTGACTAATTAATTTAGGAAAAGAGGTGTAGCATAAATTCTGATTCAATTCTTATTAAAACTCAAAAGTGATCCTAGGTCAAGTTATATGTCACGTACTCAAGCTAGTTCTAAACCAATTAAGAATTAACAGAATATGGTGTTGCACATTTATCAAATTCCTATCTCTAGTTCAATTGATAAATCATGAAAAAACAAGTTTCCAACTTTAGTTATGATACTTAAATCCTCTCAAACCAAATAATAAAAACCACATAAAAGAAGTTTACCTCTCAGTAATCCTAATTCCGAATGAAGAATAGAAAACTTGATTCTTGAATTGTGATCAATAATTTGAAATTGAAGAAACCGAAAACTTGAATTAATAAGCTATGCCGGGATGAACAGAGCTCCTCATCCTCAACATTAAAAGTTTAGCTACTCATAATTCTAAAATCACAAATAAAAATTCTACGGAAAGCTAAAGATGCTTAACCCTAATGGTTAAGTTTCTATTTATAATTTCTAGAAAAAATAAAACAAAATAATCAATCTAATTTTAATCTAAATCTAATTTAAATCAATCATATCTCTATCTAAATCTAATTAACCAATCTAATCTCAATCTAATCTTTAGAAGATCTCACTAATTAGATTACATTTTTGCCCTTGAATTAAACTTCCAAATTAACCAAGTTAATTCCTCAAATTCCCTCCAAAAACCAACCAATTTAACAACTTCCAGTAGCCTTCAATGTTGGTGGCGTGTAGCACATGGGATGGGAATGCTACACGCCACCTTTGTGCATGAAAAATAGGCTATGGCGTGTAAAACATGGGTTTGGCGTGTAGCATTTCATGTTTGTCTCCAAAGTCTTGTGCTCCTAAGTGTTTGGGCGTGTAGCACATTGGTTTGATGTGCTACACGCCACCCTTGCTGCCCTCATGGTGCTTTGTCTATTTACTAAGTGTTTGGGCATGTAGCACATTGGTTTGATGTGCTACATGCCACACTTTTTGGCCTCCTGGAGCTTTGTCAAAAATCCATGAAAAATCCTTGAAAATTCTTCTAAGTGTTTGGCTTGTTTTGATCAATTCCTTCTTCAATTTTTCTTCCTTTTGTTCTTCTTTGAATTTCTTCCATTTCTTCTTCAATTCTCTTTTTCTTTCTTCTATTCCCTGTAAATCATAACAATTAACTAATCAAGTCTTTTAATATCAAAAAGGAATGAGATTACTTGTAAAAGAGGTTATTTTTTTATTAGAAATCAATTAATTCATGAGAAATTCTTCTAATGATGCTCATGCATCACAACACCAAACTTAGAACCTTGCTTGTCCTCAAGCAAGTAGGAAATCACTTATTTGTTAAAACTTTTAAGGGAAATAAAATTGATTGGACGTTATGTTTCCTGTAATTCAAAACCTTGCCCTTTTTATGTTTTCATTCTGTAATCAAAAGATTCATCCATTCTCAGAGATCAAATTCGAATGATATTATAGAGCTCTCGTTTTTTCTTTGTTTTTGTTTTTCATAAGATTACTTCCTCCTTTTGGGGCATTAGCTTTGACTCTTACTGCTTTGTCTCAAGGAAACTATTTAGATTAAGTTTTCAATCGATAATCCCGAACCAATTAGCTCAAGTTATCGGGTGATGAAGCACCCCTCGAATTTACTCACTTTAGCCTCTCCTTGAAACATTACAGCACAAGCATTGACATAGGTTTTTCTATGGATTTTCATTTCTCTTTCCACCCTTTTTTGTCATTGATGCTCAGAGCCTTTAGACTTTTCTTTAACATTCATCTTTATTTGCTTTTGTAACTTTGCTGCTTTACAGCTATGGAGAACTCTATAATACTTCTCTAAATCCCACTCATTGATGGTTTCACTCTTTGATCACAGAACTTCTTTGAGGACCTGGGCTAGGTTTCTTCATTACAAGAAACTTATTATCCTTCTTTGTTTGTTCTCACCCTTTTGTGAATTAAAAGACATAAAACCCTTTTATTTCTTTTCTTTTCTTTTTTTCATTACTTGCTTTGAGGAAAGTAGGCTTCGGGTACAATGTTGTTTTGTATGAACAACATATAGGAGATTACAAGCATAAGCATACAGAAGATAAGAAGATATGAAAAGAGAATATAATACACAATAGAAGTAGTTAAGGGAAAAGAACAACACAACCTTTTTATTCTTCATTAGAATCTCCCTCGTCTCTGGCTTCCCAAGTCTTCTTTTTACCATGTTCAACATCTTCTACACCTTTTCCTTTTGAGGAAGATCCTCCAACTGGGATAGGCCGTAAGGCTCCTTCAAACTTCCCTTTACCTTTCTCCATGTTGCTTAGGCAAAATGCAGGGATGTCTTGGCTCGGAATTGGTGCAAGATGAGGATTGGTCTGTTGAAGTCCCCAGCATAAGTAATCCATCTTCAAGTCAGTCCTCTTTCTGAACTCTATCTCATGATTGGTAATGGTTACATATTCCTTGCGATCTTTTTGGTATTGCCTTTGCAGCTCCTTCTTGTGAGCAAGGAATTCCTTGTGATGTTTGTCTTGTGATTTCTTGAGTTCCTAAACTACCTTGTTGGTTAGAGTTTGTTGGTTCTGGTAGAGTGTTTGGTCTTTGTGATGAGCTAGGAGCATCTGAAGCATTTCTCTTCCTTGTTTTGGGTGCCATGTTTAAATATAGTGAATGTAAATGAACGGGCAACACCAAACTTAAAGGGTTTGCTTGTCCCTAAGCAAACAAAGAAAAGAAAGAAGGGTAAGTGGAATTTTTATAGAACAGAGAGCAAGCAAAAGATGGTTTGTGATATATGAAGCTTAAGAGATTTGTGTTTTTGTGTTGTGTCCTCCAATGTATATGCATGGTCCTATTTATAGAATGAATGAATGAATGCTATGGTTATGCTAACATATATTGATGGAATGCAATGGGTTGGTCACGGGTGAACCAACTATACTTTGGATGCTCTGAATCTTTATTGATGATCTCTGTGACATGAAAACTCATTTAGCAAAATCAGTGGTTGTGGATTGTGTTCACAGAAAGTTATGGTGGTGTAATAAACATTCAGAGAATCTAAAGCTAAGTCTATGAATGCCAACTAACCTAATTGATAGGTGGAATCCTAAGAATGAAAGATGCATGTGAACAATAATGAAATGGGTGACTAAATGAACGGTGCAAGTTAAAAGATATGAATCATTTCAGACATTGATAAGATGTATAATGAATTTATGAATGCTTTTGATGAATTGATGAATCAGAAAGTGAGATTCCTAATAATGAAAGCATGCTAATGAACAGAGGATGCATAATTGATTCACTAGATGCAAAATTGATTCACTTTTTCGGTGGAACACCAAACTTAGAATAAAAAAATATCTAATATGAGATGATGGATTAGTGAATGAATTGGTGATTAATGATGGATGATTATGAGTTTTAATGAATATGCATGGTTTAGTGTTAACCCTAATTCTAAAAATTCATGGATTATGCATGGATTTATTGGGGTTTTGAGCTTGAAAAAGCTCCTCCTGGATGTGTAACACGTCACTTTGGACGTGTAACACATGGTTTGGACGTGTAACACGCCAAGCCAACATGCTACACGTTGGAACCAAGGCTTAAAAGTGAGCAAGTTTGGGTGTAATACGCCACTAGGGCGTGTAGCACGCTGGAATTTACACTAACATTGCTAGCTTTGGGCGTGTAACACGCCACTAGGGCGTGTAGCACGTCGGAGTTAACGTATAATTTTGGCCAAAGCATGAAGAACTTGGTTGGGCGTGTAGCACACCAAAGTGGCGTGTAGCATGTCGCAAGCCACGTCCAAGATGCAAACTTGTGAGTTTGTGGCGTGTAGCACATCAATTTGATGTGCTACACGTCGAAGAAGACGTAAAATAAGGATATGAATGCATGCATGGATTAGTTTGAAAATGATTAAGGTTAAATGTGTGAGTAATAAAACTCTTAAGCCTTGTTGTTCTTGTAAGATTTCTTTGCTTGCTTGTCTCTTTGATCCCTTGAATTGTTCTATTCTTGTGGCTTGATTTGCTTCCTTTGTTTATTGAGATCCTGCAAGAAAAATTTAGATGAAATTAAGATTGAGATATGATTCTTACTACTAAAACTAATTACTAAATGAAATAGAAAGTTTTTGGGTTTTTGAATGATGGGTTGCCTCCCATTCAGCGCTCTTTTATTGTCATTAGCTTGACATTGCCTCTCTTCAAGTGAGTTTGTGAGTGGTATTTTGACGATCAACTTCGCCTCCGAGGTATGGCTTTAATCTTTGACCGTTAACAGTGAATTTCGGTCCATCAGAATCTTTCTGAACTTCGACATGTCCATAAGGCGAGACACTAACAATGGTGAAAGGTCCAGACCATCTAGATTTGAGTTTTCCAGGGAATAATCTCAATCTAGAGTTATAGAGCAAGACTTTGTCTCCAGGTTCGAAGTTCTTGTGGAGGATTCTTCTATCATGCCACCTTTTTGTCTTCTCTTTGTATAACTTGGCATTCTCATAAGCTTCGGTGCGAAATTCATTAAGTTCATTGAGTTGGAGAAGCCTTTTGTCACCTACAGCTTTAGGATCAAAGTTAAGAAGCTTCAATGCCCAATAGGCTTTGTGTTCTAACTCTACAGGTAGGTGACATGCCTTGCCATAAACAAGTTGATAAGGTGACATCTCAATCAGAGTTTTGAAAGCTGTTCTATATGCCCACAAAGCATCATCTATTTTTCTGGCCCAATCTTTTCTTGAAACTCTACTATCTTCTCCAAAATCCTCTTGAGTTCTCTATTTGAAACTTCCACTTGTCCACTTGTTTGAGGGTGATAAGGAGTGGCAATTTTGTGTTTGACTCCATAACGGTGTAAGAGGCTCTCTAATTGTTTGTTTCAGAAGTGGCTATCCCCATCACTAATTAAAGTTCTAGGGACACCAAACATGTTGAAGATATATTTCTGTAGAAAGCTAATTACAACTTTGGAATCATTGGTGGGTAATGGTATTGCCTCCACCCACTTAGAAACGTAATCAACAGCAACTAGAATGTAATTGTTTGAGTATGAGGAAGGGAAAGGTCCCATGAAATCAATGCCCCATACATCAAACAATTCTACCTCTAGGATGAAATTTTGAGGCATTTCATTCTTCTTAGAGATGTTTCCAACTCTTTGGCATCTATCACAGTTCTTCACAAAGTTATGAGAATCTTTGAAAAGTGTTGGCCAATAAAGACCACTTTGAAAAACTTTTACTGCTATCTTTTCTCCACCAAAATGACCACCATAATCAGAACCATGGCAATGCCACATAATACATTATGTATGTCTGTTTCAGGGATACACCTTCTAATTAAGCCATCAGAACACCTTTTGAACAAATAGGGATCATCCCATAGAAAATATTTGGCATCATTGAAGAGCTTCTTCTTTTGGTGAGGTTGAAAGTCTTGAGGAATGACTTTGCTTGCTAAGAAGTTTGCAATGTCAGCAAACCAAGGAGTTTCTTGGATAGCAAGGATGTGTTCATCAGGGAAGGACTAATTGATGGTGGAATGTGGTGATGTTGTTTGTCCATCTTCAATCCTTGATAAGTAATCTGCCACAGGGTTTTCAACTCCCTTCCTATCTCGGATTTCAATGTCAAACTCTTGAAGGAGTAGTGCCCATCTAATTAATCTTGGCTTTGAATCCTGTTTGGACAAAAGATACTTAAGAGCAGAATGGTCAGTGTAAACTATTATTTTTGATCCAATAAGATATGAACGAAATTTATCAAAAGCACAAACAATAGCCAAAAGCTCTTTTTTAGTTGTTGTATAATTCTTTTGTGCATCATTCAATACACGGCTAGCATAATATATCACATGCAACAACTTTTCTTTTCTTTGTCCTAGAACAGCACCAATAGCAAAATCACTAGTTAGCCTGTTTTTGACCTATTATTTATTGTAGGCTTTTTTTGTGGTCTGGTCTGAATTATTTAAAAAGCCTGGCGGCCTGTTTTTTGAGCCTGTAACAATAAAAAAGTTTTAATATTTCTTTTTTTTTTCTAATTTAGGACTATACTAAGCCCATTAAGAACATTTCAATAATTGATAGGGTATAAATACTATGCCTATGACTTAAAGACTTATATAAATTGGATTGCTATCAATTAGATTTTTGAATTTATCTAACATAGAACAAAAACATATTTTTGAATCTATAAAAAATATATTTTTGTAGTATATTTTTATGAAGAAAAATAAATGGATCAATTTCTTAAACTTATAAGGCTTTTATTATGACTCAAGTCTGACCTATATATATGAAAAGACTTTTATTTTTGGCTGAATTTATTAAATATTTTTAAAAGGTCAGACCTAACAAGGCTCAATATAGGCCAGGTTCAAGGCCCCGTTGGGCTAGGTGAACGTTGTCATACCCTTACTTACAAACAACTTACAAGCACCATTGATTCACTAAACTTGCAAGTAGGGTTGGGAATGGGCTGAGCCGAGCCGAGTTTTGACTTAGACGAGCCTGGCCTGTTAATGTTAATAATAGGCTTTTTTCAGGCTCGAGTCCGGCTCGTTTAAAAGCCCGTCAAGCCCACGAGTCTATTTTTAAAAAATTTGCTATAAAAATTATAAATAATTTTTTTTCACTAAATACAATCCAAAATTTATAATTCCTTATAAATTATAATTCAATAATATATTGACTGTTAATCATATATAATATAATACAACTATACTTAATTTTTTTTTAAATTTTATTATTCATTATTTTTTTTTGGTATATCAGAAATTAATAGTTAAAATTCAAACTAAGAAAATCATATTTTTATAAAAATAATTTGACAGGCCGGCCCAACAAGCTTTATAGATTTCTTTTAAAGTCTGTGGCCTGACCTGTTTAATAAAACTATCCGAGCCGATCCACGAGCCGCTTCGAGTAGCTCGGTCCATTCCCATCACTACTTGCAAGGAGCATCGGAACGGGTACCCACTTGGAGTGACCAAGCAACCTTTAAGACCCCCCAACACTATCGTTTTCTAGTCTTTTTCTACGAATCAAAATCATCACCATTTCACCAACCTCATTCCTCACCCACCACACACACACACATATATATATATATATATAGACACCACTCTGCGATCCGCCACTCTCATTGTCGGTAAGTGAGTGAGTGTCTGTGTGTCTCTCAAAGAGAGAGAGAGAAAAAAGAAAGAAAGAAAGAAAGAAAGCAGTGGCCATGGCTCTTCGTAGACTCTCCTCTACTGTTAACAAACAAACATGTTCCCTTTATCGCATGGTATCCATTTTCCAAAGAAATTTTCATCACAATTTACATTGCATTTCATTCCAATTCATTTCATTTCGTTTAAATCTATGATCTCTGTCAAATTTCATCACAATTTATTTTGCATTTCATTTCAGTTCATTTTATTTAAACCTATGATCTCTGTTTTGCTTGCAGTCTTCTTCTCCGTCGCAGCAAGAGAGAGACAAAGCTCGCGCCGCGGTAAGCACCTCTAAGATTCTCCCTTCTTCTCTCTTATTCTTGAAAATTATTGTTCGCTTTTACCGTTTCGTTTTTTTGCTCGCGCGCTTCTGAAAAGAAAATCGCAGTGGGTGAAGCAGCTCAACGAGCCTCTCGAAGTCATTGATCCTGAGATCTCCGACATAATCGAACTCGAAAAGGCTCGTCAATGGAAGGTGCGTTGATCTAAGTGCTTCTTAGCCTCGTAACGTAACGTTTATTTATTTAAATATTGATTTGTAGTATCTTAGCAAAATTGAAAGCGACTTTTGATCTTTCAATATAATGAAATTGTTCAGCATATTATATTTGTCTATTTTTTTAAATGTTATTGATATAATTTTTAGAAGAATAAAAGAATTTAAGAAAGTGAGGTTTGGATGTATGTGTCAGGGGCTGGAACTCATACCTTCGGAGAACTTCACATCACTGTCAGTGATGCAAGCCGTTGGATCCGTGATGACAAACAAATACAGCGAAGGTTATCCAGGAGCTAGATACTACGGAGGAAATAAGTATGTGCATCTGCTTATGAATTTGAAATTATGCTCTCCAAAGTCATAAATTTATATATGCTGGTGTATTGATTTGGGGTATTAAAGGTACATTGACATGGCCGAGACCTTGTGTCAGAAACGTGCACTTGAAGCTTTCAATTTGGATCCAGCAAAATGGGGAGGTACATTACACAAAACTATGATGGTTGTGTAATTTGGGTTGTGGACTTGTGGTGTTGTTTTTGTTTTATTAATTTTTATTCTTGTGCTGATATCCACTAGCAATGGTGTTTAAGATTTAGTCATGAGTTCTTTAACTGGATATAATGCTTTTTTTTATAAGTAATTACATGTGGCTTTTCATGACTGATAGATGTTGAATCCATTGCCTAGCTTGTTGCTCTCCTGTTTCTAAATTCTCATGGTTGTTTGTGGGTTAAATTTTTCAAAAAAAAAAAAAAATGGTTCCTTTATAGGTTCAGTTTCGACTAAACAAGATATAATCATTATTTTTTTTAACATCAGTGTTTTTCATTGCATCCAATGGTTATAATTTGTTTATCAAGTGGCAGTCATCATGAACTTTTAAATCTATTGGAGGATTGTCTCAATACATAACTCATTCAAATTGAGTATGGTCATCAGTTTTGAGTTAGCTATTATCTAAGCATTATTTTCAGTCTCTAATCATACATGACTTATCTACCGTTTCCCTCTACAACTTAGTCAAACATGATTTTGATCATTTCCTTTCTTGGAAGTCTTATATACTCTGCTTTTGACAGTTAATGTGCAGTCCTTATCTGGTTCCCCTTCCAACTTCCAAGTTTACACTGCTTTATTGAAGCCTCATGAGAGAATTATGGCACTTGACCTTCCACATGGTGGGCACCTGTCACATGGCTATCAGGTTAAGTTTTGCTTCTGATTATGGTTTGTGGTCATTGTGTTTTCCTTGTTACCCTGAGTTGATAATCATAGCAAGTTTGTGATAAGTCATAGCTAATAGCTCATTTTAAGTTGTCTGAATAAAGAGGTAAGTGAACAGTATATATGAGTTTAGATCAAATGAAATGATGTATGTTAAGTAAATGTTACAATGTTGAGTAAGTTTTTGTAGCACATAATTTTTTACATTATTTATGAGGAAAAGTACAAATAAGCATGGTACAGATTATACAAAAGCCTGTGAATCAAAGAAATAGAAGAAAAAATTCCATCTAAAAAGAAAAATGTACCTTTTGCATCTCTCCTTTACAACTATAATTCAAGGGATAATGGAATTCATTGATAAATTTCTGAAATCATGTTACCATCCAAATTGACTACTGATCTTGCTTATCTTAATACAAATACAAGAAGCAATCTAAACAAATTTCAGTAGAGGCAAAACATTTCCAAGCATACCGGAAAACTACAAGTAAGGAGTTCTACACGCATTGATCTTAAATTATTGGACTGTTGTATAAACCATGGATCGTAGAAATAATTTTGTCAGCTCTAGACACTCGAGAGTTGATACATGGGAAGAATTTTATTTTCTGGTTATACTCCAAAAATAAAAATGCATCTCTTTGTTGCTCCATATGCACATCTATTTTGTTGTTAATCATTGGTTTCTAAATATTGTATTCAATCATTATCATTGTTGAATGCTTTCCTGTGTTGTTTTAGTATTGTTTGGACAAAGTTGCAACTCTATCTGGCTAACTGACTATGCTAAATGTCTCTACTGAAACTTTCATGTAACACGAGCTTGGGATGTTTTCCTTTTTATAACCCCAATAAAAAGCACTAAATCAATTTATGTCATATTTATCCGTATACAAGTTACTAGTATTTTCTCTTATGCAGACTGACACCAAGAAGATATCTGCCGTATCTATATTCTTTGAAACGATGCCGTACAGATTGGATGAAACGACTGGTTACATTGATTATGACCAGGTAGGCTGGTACCATTTGTTTCTGTGTTGTGAATATTTCCTTTAATGGGTTAAATTCTTCTCATCAGTCAGCACTGCTTCAGTTTCAATAGCTGTCTCCATATTTATGCCAGCAATTAAATAGTTTCTTGCCTGATGTTTAGTTTTAGATGTATCATATGAAATTGGTGTTAGCTCATTAGCATATAAAAATTGGGGCAATTGTGAATTTCAGATTCTAATTATTAGCTTGTTAATTTTGACTGTCCTATTGAGTTTATCTGTTTCCAATTCTAATTATTATTTGCCACTTTTTTATATTTTCAAATTAAAAAAGCTGCATCATGTATCATTACTTGTCATTACCCGAGTGCATGCTTCTTCTAATCTCTCAGTATCTAATCTTTCCGTATGCATGTTCAAAATATTGTGTCCTCATTGTACCTGATTGCCACAACATTCATTATTCTACCATCTCTAGTTGATTGTTACGGTAGTTTTTCCTCACAAATGAGGGGGAAAAGGTTCCTGAGCATGTTGGAGAATTAGATTTGCACTTATTCTCAAAGATTATGTTCTTTCATGCATAGCGTGGGTTTGGCCTTTTCTATAACAACTTCATTCTTTTTAATGTCTGCAGTTGGAAAAAAGTGCTGCACTTTTTAGGCCAAAATTAATAGTTGCTGGTGCCAGTGCTTATTCCCGCCTTTATGATTATTCAAGAATTCGCAAGGTAAATTTTATCCGATTACAGAAGATCATTTATTTTGTTGTTTAGAAAATTTTGGTGGTAATGACATTGTATCTTTTATGATTTAATTTTTATAGGTCTGTGATAAGCAGAAGGCAATTATGTTGGCTGATATGGCGCACATCAGTGGATTGGTTTCTGCAGGTGTTATTCCTTCTTGTTTTGATTATGCAGATGTTGTGACTACCACAACACATAAGTCGCTCCGTGGACCACGTGGGGCTATGATCTTCTTCAGGAAGGGTCTGAAAGAGATAAGCAAGCAAGGGAAGGAAGTGAGTCTATGGTTCCGAATTTATTAATATATGGAAAGAAGAAATTAGAAAATAGGTTTAAAATAAACTACATTTATCATGTGAATTATAGTTCCATTTCAACTTGCTGCCCTGAGTTTTTTGCTGTCAAATGCTTGATTTTTTAGTTAAGATCAACATTAAGGTGGTTGGTGGTTCCCTATCGAAAGCAATACTATGGAGCATAAAATTTAAAAAGGATTTTGCTTTAGGACTGTTATACATGATATATAATATATATTTTACCTTGAAAAAATATTAGTTCCTTATTCGAAGTAGTTGTTGACTCTGTTCATCAATCATCAGGGTCATAATTAATATTTTCGTGGATAAATTTCTTGGTATTTTCTTTATCGTGTAATTCTTTATTTTCTGAATTTTCCTACTACAGGTGTTCTATGACTTTGAAGATAAAATAAATCAGGCTGTTTTTCCTGGACTTCAAGGTGGTCCACACAACCACACAATTTCAGGCTTAGCAGTTGCATTGAAGCAGGTTCTTAAATAGTTTAGCTAAAGAAACGATTTTGTCATTGTTTTCCTTGCAAACACCAGTATACAAAGTCCAGTATAATATTTTCTGTAAAAGCTTAATAGTCTTGTCCATCTTCTCTTGCTAGGCTGATTAAGTTCAATTCTTTCTCCATTTCTGTAAATCTAGGCTATGACACCAGAATTCAAGAATTACCAAAAGCAAGTTGTTAGTAACTGTGCGGCATTTGCACAGGTAATATGAATGCTTGCAAAAGGTATTATATACGTGTGGATATAGGACGATTTGCATTCCCTGTCCACCTTTTCCAGTATTTTTCATATTACAAAAAAGAAATTGGAATTGAAAATTCATAGCAAATAAAGTTGGAATAATAGTATCCATTGTCATTTGAGATATTGCAGATTGATGAATTAACAGAGAGAGAGAGGGATTCGAACAGTCGGTAAAAAATTTGATGCCTAACTAATTTGGTGTAATAGCTGATGCTACTGTGTTGATCAAACTGCAGAGTTTACTAGAGAAAGGCTATGATATTGTATCTGGTGGAACTGATAACCATCTATTGTTAGTGAACTTAAGAAACAAGGTAAATGGTTTCTTCTCTGAAAATTTTATGGTCATATTTTTATTTCATCAAGAACTTGACATGTTGCCAAATTGTTTGTACATGTCAAATAAACTGGTTCAGAACAACCTATGTATGCTATTTTTAAACATGCATTGGTTACGGAGAATGGAAATAATCTACTAGAAATATCTTATACCTTTATGGAGGGTCTTATTCTTGATTTATACAAGTTTCTTCATATGAACAAAAATTACCCAATGATTCTTACCAATGCATTTTGTCACTTGTTTCGGTTTCTAGATGTGGTACTTTCTGTGTTGAAGCTAATAGTGTTTGTTTTGATGTGAGAATTGTTATATTTTATAGCATTGAGGGAAAGCAACATTCTAATGGCATTATTGTTTGACAGGGCATCGATGGCTCGAGGGTAGAGAAGGTGTTAGAAGCAGTTCATATAGCAGCCAATAAAAATACTGTTCCAGGGGATGTGTCTGCTATGGTTCCCGGAGGCATCCGAATGGGTATAATCTCTCGATGACCTTTTTCTCGCCTATTAGAAGATCATTATTACATAGTGATTATCTTGTTCCTGGTTCAGGGACCCCCGCTCTCACATCAAGAGGGTTTGTTGAGGAGGATTTTAAGAAGGTAGCTGAATTCTTTGATTTAGGAGTCAAGTTAGCCTTACAGATTAAATCAAAGACCAAAGGTTGATTCCTCATCTTCTTTAGCAGCCCTAATCTTTGAGGCATGGCAAGGTATCATAAGTTTCTAGCTCTCACTTTTGATCGGTTTTCAGGTACAAAGTTAAAGGATTTTGCTGCAGAAATGCAATCAGATGCATACAAATCTGATATTGCAAAGCTCCGCCATGAAGTTGAGGAATATGCAAAGCAGTTCCCCACAATTGGCTTTGAGGTGGAGAAAATGAAGTATGGTAATTGAACATGTCCTATGACATAATCTTGGGAGTTGAAGTTCTGTATCAATGACAAAAATGTTGCTTAATGGCTTTGCACCCACCCGGGCTTGATTCAATTTTGAATTGTATTGCTGTCAATTACTAAAATGAAGAAAGGGAAAATTTTCCCTTAAATGATAGATTTGTATAGAAAATTTTCCCTTGAATTGTATTGCATGTTCTTTCTCAAAGTTGAGAAAAAAGTATTATTAAATTGAAAATGAAAATTCCGTCCCATTGTTGATGTACGAATTCTTCTCGAAACTAACTAAACAAGAATTCGTGACATTCCGACAAGTGAATCGGATCAAGTAGTACCACAAAAGAGTGGGATATCGTTCTCAACGAGGAGAAGGGTATTAACCAATATTTTCAATAAGTCTTCCTCTAAGTAGATCAAATGAATCAATAATGCAACACTTAGAAAGACTAAAGAAACAAACAAAGAACTCACTTATCATGCAAAAGAATGCAAGAAACTATCTAATAAGAACATACAACTATGTTAATGCAAATATGACAATCAAGAACTTAGAAAATGAAAACAAGATTAATAAAGATCCAATAAAACCAAACAAGATTAAGGGATAGGAGATATTCATAAACACAACTTCAGAATCCAATATCAACAAATAATTTTCTGCAAGTAACATCTACAACAATTCACCATGAATCCTAATATAACTAAATTCTAATCTCTTAGCAATCTAATTTCTCTTCAACCTACTTGATCATCAATCTTTTGACTAACCAAATAAGCAAAAAGATAATGCACACATCATGATTTAAACCTCTAACAAACAAGATCCATGGAAAGAATTAATATGTCACATATTCAATCACATGAAAACCTCATACAATCATCAAACATTCTAATACACATCAAATCACATGCCTATGTCTAGGTCACATAAAGAAACATGGAATGATTATTGAATATGTTTGAATGTTTATTTTCTCAAACTCAACAATTCAAACTTGGAAAGATCTATTTGATCAAACCCTTAAAGGTCATGACAAAGAATCAAACAAGAAACAAAATCAATCATCTATGTGG
>JASCZI010211881.1:10928-21123 GCA_036250425.1 Stylosanthes scabra
TGCCTATTGGGCTTTAAAGTTCCTGAATTTTGATTCTAAAGTTGCAGCAGAAAACAGAGTACAACAACTTAATGAATTGGATGAATTCAGAACTGAAGCTTACAATAACTCTAAAATTTACAAGGAAAAGACAAAGAGGTGGCATGACAATAAAATCCAGAGAAGAGTGTTGGAACATGGTCAAAAGGTGTTGTTATTTAACTCAAGATTGAGGTTGTTCCCAGGGAAATTGAAATCTAAATGGTCAGGTCCATTTACAATTCTGAAGATCTCACCATACGGACATGCAGAAATTCAGAATGATAAAGATGGAACAAAGTTTGTGTTGAACTCCCAAAGACTGAAGCAATACTTTGGTGGAGAAATTGAACTCAACCAAGCTCATGACAATAAAAGAGCCCTTGGTGGGAGGGAACCCATCCTATATATCCTTTTTAGTTAGAATTAATTATTTTTAATATTGTGAGACCCGCATTTTTAACCACGACCGCAACGACCTAATTGAGTATTTCGGAGTACAATTAGGAGTTGACGAAGTTACACGTTAGCAAAGTAAATAACATTAAGGACGCGAACCCGAACACCTTCGCTAAAAATTTGGCCCGGAACGGACCAAACCGCGAAATTACGAGAACGCCACCCATTAATGAGTATATAAGTGGGAAACCAACATAACTCAGCTCATTTGCTCCCTTCACTCTCGATCAAAATGAGAGAGAGCTGCTGAAGAGCTGGTTGAAGAATTGATTCGTATCAATTCTTCCGCCGCTCACACCAACTTTCGATCGCGATAACTTTTGATCCAGAGCTCCGATTGACGCACGGTTTGCAGCTATGCGAAGTTCTTATCATCGTCTTTACGTCTATCATACATGCAATCTGTGGGTAGGCCATCTTCCAACTCGATATCCTTCCCCAATATTCTGCTCGAAATTGGCTTGACCATCTTGCATGTTCTTGAGTTCTATGACTTAGGTAATGATTTAGTGCATCTTGAAGCTTGGTGATCGACTCCCACGAGCTTGGGTATCTCCGGTGAGACGTTTCCAACCCTAGCTCTTGGTTTAGTTAGAGATTGGTGTGGTAATTAAGTGTTGTTTGTATGTTTGTATGTTGTTTTGTGAATAATCGATAATAGTAGATGGAGAGTTGGTGGTTGATGTAGTTGGTTGAGAGCAAGGATTGTGGATGATCGTGCTTGGATACTCAATGGCGCGACCAAGGATCGCGTGTATACATTGAGCTTGGCGTCCAGGTACGGATTTAGATTCAGGCTTACACTATTTAAGCTAGTATGATTGCCTAGGTTAGACGCACCTAGAATAACTAATAGGAATGATCGAACTTGATGAGTACGATGAAAAGAATTGTTTGGATGACTATGTGACTATGTGTATGTTTGGTGATGATATTAGAATGAATATGCATGTATGATTGGTTGTGACTTGTGGCCTTGTGCCAAGCTATGTTTTGAAAATTGAGGGTTATACATGAGATGGGAATTGCATGAGTAATGAGGCCCGAGGGGCGAGATGATAAGAGATTTGTGACTCTTGTGAAATGAGTTGTGGAGGTTTTGGTGATTGAAATGGTTTTCAACGAAATGAGGGATTTTAGAGGAGGTAAACATTTCAAAGAAAGTGGTTTTGAAAAGGGTGAGTCTTGATCCTTGATGCAAAGTTGGTTTCAAAACTGGTTTTTGTAAAATACACGATTTAGCTGCAGCAAATCGATTTAGGCAGCAGCAGAGTCGATTCGCTGAGCCTTTTTGGAACGAAATTGAGGATTTTGTGTGTAACGAATCCACTTGCCTGAACGACGAACCGATTTGTATTTGCACAGGGACCAAAGCTCTCCATCTTAAATCGATTCGTAGCTAAGTAGAATCGACTCTATCCTTGTGGACTTAAAGAGAATTATTTGACTTCCAATCGAGTCGAGTCGGAGTTGTGTTGAATCGATTTGTATTTTCACAGTATCTAAAGGATTTTAAAAATGGTCCCTTGAATCGATTCGACGTAGTCCCGAGTCGACTCTGTCCTCACAATTTCATGAACTATCGAGGATCGAGTCGAGTCGATTGGTTCACGAACCGATTCGTTTTTACCCTGATTTCAAATTTATTGTTCAAAACGCCCTCAGAGTCGATTTTTCCTCTTCTGAATCGATTCTAATGAGTAGTAGCTTGTTTCTAAAGGTTGATCAATAATGGTTGATGTAATTACATCTCATGTATAGTATCACCCTTGTTTTATAAAATTATAACCGTGAGCCTAGGTCTACGAGGGGTCAAGAGGACTAGAGCTCGGCTTACGGCAATAGCGGACCATTGGGAGTAGTAAGTGTCTGTGGGGCCTTTGTTTCCACATGGGACATTGGCTAACGTCGCGACTTACTGTAGTGGCAGGGGGGCCTCCTGCCAACGTCCCGGCTACCAAACTAGGTTATAGTCAAATGAGATGAGAAGGGAACCCCCATTTATATATGATTATGAGATGAGAGATCGTTTAGTATCGGGGCCGGCTGATTGGTCCTCCGGGGAAGTACGAACGATGGTTATCCAGTGCTAGTTCTGGATCGGTCGGGCTTGGCTATGATAACCGACCGGGTGAGCTCACCGTAGCCTGCAGGAATAGGCATGCATCATGTGCATTTGTCTGACATTGTTTGGGTGTGCCTAATTGTCTATTACTAGCTAATTGCTATTTGTTTATATTGTCTGCTTGTAATGAATGTTTGTGTGTTTGATTGACTGCTTGGTGGATTCTGGTGACTAGAAATATGAGTTGTATGACTTAGAGGACGAGAGGGAATGATGAATAACTGGTAGAGCTTTATTTCTAGGACCTTAAGTACAACTGAAATAACATGGCTAAATGAGATATAATAGGAATGCCTCGTGTGATCCGACTAGAATAAATACTGTAGGCTCGGCGCTTTATCCGTACTGGGAATCCATAGGTTATGGATTCTCACTCCGTATATTATCAGACTTTTCAGGTACAGGTTCAAGCTTGGAAAGTTGGCGAAGCATCCGTGGAGTAACCAAGTGTCTAGCCTTCTCCGAAAGTCTAGTCTTCCGCTGTGGATTTATAGAGAACTAGTAGTGTCGGTGTATAAATTGGAGTCTTAGGTTAGCTAGTGAACCTAAGCTTCGCAGGTTCTGTTGTATAGTTATTGAACCCTGCTTATTATGTATTGTGTACATCTATTTTGATATAAATGAAGTATTGTAATATCCAGGGTCTTGGCTCTATTTTATGTATAAGAAATGGCTATTGTTTATGTACAATTCGAACATTTATGTGGTTTCGGATTTAGTACGTATGAGTCGGTGTTTGGTTGTCCGTAGCGCTTCGAAATTGATCAAACATGTTCGCGACTTAGTTGATCAGTTTTGGGGTGTTACAAACTTTATAATGGATTACAAATTTCTAACATTTATAATTGCAGATAAATGTTATTATGGAAGGGGAACATTAATTCTGCATAATTTTGCAGCTTTTATAAATAAGGAGTGATAAATCTTATATGGTTTATATTAAAGGTGCAATTCTGACTATATAATTATGCAGGGGAACTATTATTCTAAGTTTGGTGTTGAACAATTATGCAGAAATAGAGTTCCGCAGATCTGCATTCATACTCATATCATCATGCATCAATCATCAAGATAACTGTGTTAACAATTTAGCATATCAGCTTATGGAAACCAATTAAGTTTGGTGTTGATGCATGCTTATCTGATTTAACATGTTTTTATGCAGTATTATCCTATGCATGTTTCTTGTGTATGACATTGCATATGAGAATATATTCTAAGCATAATTCTGCATCTTAGCTTATTTTCTGCAGATTTTGCACTCACAGAATTGCAAATATGTTGACACACAACCAAACTAAGTTTGGTGTTAACCCGTATGGCTAGATTGTAATCTCTTATAGTATAGCTTATCAGTATTGCATCTAGCATTACTATTGTAACATTTGAATGTTGATGATTGCTTTTGATATTTGCATTAGTATTCAATTGCAGGTTATTACAGGAATTTGGAGAATAGAGACATCACCAATCTAAGTTTGGTGTTGAATGATCTAATCTTCCAACCTAAATTGCATTTGTATAACTTATAGATATTAAATGATTGCATATTCACATGACATAACATTTTAGATTAAACTTTAGGTTGTTCTCTGCAAATTGCATATCTCTGCATTTCACAGCACACACTCACGCATAGGCGTGAGCTTCAGCGCCTATGTGCCACTATTCTTCCCCCTCACACACAAAGTATAGGTGTGTAAACCAGTGCCTATACTTTCCACCCATCCCCCATCACCATCCTACACCCTAACACACTCATTCACACATTCACCTAAAGTATAGGCGTACAACTCACGCCTATACTTCCCCCTTTCACCATCACATACAGTAGCACACACACTCACACACTCACTTGATCCACGCATAAGCGTGCTGCCAGCGCAAATGCGTGCAGCTGACAACCCCACTCACATAGCTAACAAACCACCCCAACACGTTACACACTACACCAGCGCCGATACACGCATAAGCGTGTAACTGGCGCATATGCATTTCCCCCCTTCACCACCAACCCTCAAATCATCAAACCGCCCACTCCAGCCCTACCCCTGCATGCATAAGCGTGTACCCGGTGCATATGCGCCACAATTACTACCTCACTACTTGTGATATCCCTAATTTTAATTTAACATAAATCAAGAATGGTTAAGAGTTAAGTAGAATAAAAATCGGTATACACTACCGTGGGGCTTGACCCAACTGGGTCAAATTGAGTGAGGTGGGTCAAAGGACCCAACACTCACTCACTTTCCCACACAAAACAACAATAACACACGAGAACAACAACACACTCACACTCTCTCATTCACTCTCACAACCACCAACACCACCACTCAAACCACCGTTTCTCACTCACCGGAGATCCGATTGCCGCACCGTCGCCGGCTACACGAAGCTCTCGTCCCCATCTACATCTACATATTAGAATCAAGGTATGGGTATACACATTCACTAGCTAGATTTTCTCTTCTACTCTTTTCTTGACCTTGGGTATGGCTAAGTGAGAAATCCTTGGAATTCTATGATTTAGGGGACACTAGGTATAGATTGAAGCCAAGGAGGCAACAATTGAGCTAGTGGATTGGAGGAATTGAGTGAGGAACCCTAGAATTCATAGCATTTGGAGGTCTACAAGAGTTACGGAGTAGGATTCCTTAGTTTAAAGCTTGTATCTATGTGATTTCTTGAGTTGCATGCTTGAATTATGTGTTTGATTGTGGAATTGTATGATTATGTATGCTTGCATGTGTTTGATGATGATAAAATGTGTTCAAAAAATGTGAATTGAGTAGATAGGAAGTGGAATGGATGGAATTGGTTTGTGGAATTGTCATAAAGAGGTGTTTTAGAAGGAATGATAAGTGGTGCAAGGTTGGTAAGGGAAGAGAATTGGAAATGAGAAAGGTAAGTGATGGTTTTTGACAGAAAAATGCTGGTTTTCTGTCACGAGGAATCGATTCGATGAGGTTCGAATCAACTCGCTGGACCAAAACTCTTGAAAATGTTCGAAATCTTCAACCAGCGAGCCGATTCGGTTCATCATTGAACCGATTCGTTTTCCCACAGGATCTAAAGTTTGAACATTAAATCGATTCGCTCTTGGGTCGAATCGACTCGGTTGAGAATTTGAGAAACGAAGGATTTTACTAAGGGTTTCGAGTCGATTCTGATCTGGGAGGAACCGATTCGTTTTTGGACCGAATGTAAAGTTCTTCTCATAAATCGATTCGCCCTCCCATCAAGCCGATTCTTGGAAGTGTTTTCTTAAAAGAAATTTGTCTAAGTCCATCGAATCGACTCAACGTGGGGGTGAAATCGATTCGTTTTTAAACAGAATCTAAACTTGATTTCTTAAATCGATTCGCTACACTGGCGAGTCGACACGTGCTTTCAAACTTAGAAAATTTAGAGAGTTTCATCAATGACGAATCGACTCGATCAGGAAGGGAATCGATTAGAAGCCTTTTTAAACATTTTTCACAAGGTTTGGACTTAGGACTCGAGTCGATTCGGGAGGTACTCGAACCGATTCGATCCTTCTCGAAATTTAAAATAAAGATTCTAATTGAGCTTAGAAGGTGATATGGGTTATTCCACTTCCTAGGCTACTCGATTGTTTTCATTTATCGTAATTCCTTACACCGTGAGCCTAGTTCTATGAGGGGTCAGGAGGACTAAAGCTCGGCTTGCAGGAACAGCGGACCATCGGGAGTAGTAAGCGTCTGTGGGGCCTTTGTTTCCACGTGGGACAAAGGTTAACGTCGCGGCTTACGGTAGCGGCAGGGGGCCTCCTGCCATCGTCCCAGCTACCAACCTAGGTTATAGTCGAGAAAAGAGAAGGGAACCCCCATTTATTATGATATTGATGAGAAAGATCGTTTACGATCGGGGCCGGCTGATTGGTCCTCTGGGGAAGTACGAACGATGGTCGTCCGGAGCTAGTACCGGACCGGTCGGGAATGGCTATTATAACTGACCAGATGAGCTCATCTTAGCCTACAGGATTTAGGCATACATCATCTGCATATTGTTTGACATTGATTGGGTGTGCCTAACTGATATATATGTTCTTGAAATTGTTTGTGTAATTGACTACTTGTTCTACTTGCACTTTCTTGTGTATCTCCTGTATGTTGACTTTTGAGATTAGGTAGATATTAGAGTTAAGCTTTGGGCACTTGTTCCGTACTAGGAACCTCATGAATTTGTGGTTCTCACTCCGTTGTTGTTGAAATATTTCAGATGCAAGTGGTGATTAGTGGCTTGGGTCACTTGGCTAGAGCTTTTGGGAAGAGTTGTGCTTTAGTCTATCTTATATATGTATTGTGCTTAGTTAGAGAGTGCTTTTGTTTACGTGTAACCAAGTAATGAGAGGTGGATAGCTTTACTTTTGTTAACACTCGTGGGATCTGTATTTTGGAAGAATACTTGTACTCTTTGGTTATCGTTGCGCTACTCTATAACTCTATTTTATTATGATGTTATTTGGCTCCTAGATATGTCTTCCTTTGATTCTCTTAGAATATTGTCTTGGTTTTCCCGCGTATCAAATGTGTAAATATCTTGAGTTTCACCGGCTCAGACTTAAGCTGGGTGGTGGAAGCTTGGGGTGTTACACTACCCAGCGCTTATGCGTTCCCAACCCCCAACATCACCAGTGCCCATCCACGCATAGGCATGTAATCGGTGCATATGCGTTCCCACCACCCCAATCCACACCCACCCAAACCTAGCCACTACACGTACGCATATACTTACCAGCCACATCCTAATCCTATCTGTCAGATAACACTCACCAACCCTCCAATCACACTAGAACCTTGGATTTCATTAGGATTTCCCTTCCTTCTATTTAAACACCACTCCTTACATTATCCACCACCTCAACCAACATCACTGTCAGTGTTGCTGCGGCTCTCATCTCACCTCCAACTTCTGCAGACCCATTCTGCATCAGCAGCTCATCCACACCCATCCCCCCCACCTCACGCATATCCTTTCCCATCCTCTTCTTCCTATTTTTGCATCCATACATTTCTCTACTCACTCCACATCTACAACTCACTGCTTCTTTGCATTCACAGATATCATAACATTCTCTCTTCCTAATTGGAAAGTAAACATCACTCTAACTCTCTGATTTTAATTACACATAACAGCTGTATTTACTGTATTAGGTTACATACATGTAGCAGTACCAGCACATCATATCTGCTTCAATATTCATAGTCTGTTACAATCTATTCTTGTAGCATTAAATGTATTTCCTTCTTATTGTAAAAACAACATTACAAACTCCTCTAACCATATTTACAACCAGCAAGTTCATAGTTGTTATCACAGCACCTTCTTTTAACTCTGTTTTAACTCTATTTGCTGCCTAGGGACAGGCAACCTTCAAGTTTGGTGTAGAAGCTCGTTCCTCACTTGCAGAAACATGTCATCATCATCATCAGAAGGAGGTGACATCCTAGATGAACACTGCTTCAGGTCACTCTATAATTAAAAACTGTTTGAAGAAACAGTTTCAAAGAAAGAGATCACTCCTGAAGTAGGCTTTAACTGCGATGAAGAATATCCAGAAATCAAAGAACAGATATATAAAAGAGGGTGGAGGAGGCTTGTTAGTCCCAGAACAGAAATCAACAAAGCTTTGATCCGGGAATTCTATGCAAATGCCAATAGGTCTAAGGAGGAAATGGAAGACTTAGAGGTACACCCTTACACAAGTCATGTAAGAGGTGTTCAAGTCAACTTCTCTTCAGCCAACATAAGAAGAGTAATGAGGTTCAAAGAAGAGATACCAGGAGCAGAAAATAATTTTGACAATAGGCAGACTAGGGACCCGCAACTAGATGCAGTAATCAGAGATTTGTGCATTCAGCGAGCAACATGGAAGATGGGCACTAGCAGAAATCCAAAACCAATTCAGTTGAGAAGGCAAGAACTCCGTCCATTAGCTAGAGGTTGGCAAGAACTCATTATCCACAACATCATTCCAACAGGCAACAAATCAGAAATAACAATATCAAGAGTTGTGCTCATGCATTCCATAATACAAGGAGATGATGTAAGAGCTGAAGAGTTCACAGCTGACAACATGGTTATCATTGCACAAGGAATAGAAGGTAAAGGGTTGCTTGGCTTTCCAAGCACCATCTACAAGCTGTGAAAAGAAGCAGGAAAGCGAATGAGAGAGTTCAAACATACATAACAAGTTCCTGAAGAGAGATATATCACTACAAAGGTAATGGAGGCAACAAGAATTCCTAGAATTATTCAACAGAATCAACATGAGAAAGAAGATGAAGAATAGGAAGAAGAGGAAGATCAACCAATGCCTCAAGTTGAAGCAGAAGATGAGGATGTGGAAGAACAGGAATAAGAACAACCGTATATGCATCAAGAGGCATCCAATGCAGGTTTTCAGCAAACTCATTTGGAGCAGGAGCAGCCACAATATGTGACTTATGCTGACTTCCAACAATTTCAGCAAAGGCAAATGGAGCAGATGCAGCAATATCATTAGAACCAGCTAGAGCTATAACAACAAGGATTTCAGAAGCTTAATGAGCAAATTGCCAACATGCAGATTGGGATACAAACTGCACAAGGCAAGTACATAGAAGAAGTTCAAGGAATGAAGGGAAAGCAGCAGGACCTCTACAACTACATGAAGGAGAAGCATAAGTTTCTAGCCAAAGAATTAGATGAGATTAAGAGGTTCCAGGTTGGTCAGACAATGATGGCTTCACACACTGATACCATTGACAAACTAAACATGACAATGGAGGAGCATCGTAATGAGATGATTATGATCAAGAGGCAACTCAAGGAATGGACGAAGAATGCTTCCTACAAAGATGCATACTGTTGCTGGGCTCATCAACAATCCAACCCAAATCTGACAGAGATCCCTAAATACAAAATTCTAGCATATATGAAAGAGAATGGCGAAAAAGGGAGAAGCATATTTTATGGATGCCTGAAGTTTGATTTTCAAACAGGCTCATCATCTCAAGCTGCACCTACACCACCCCCACAGGAAGATGAGCAAATGGCAGAACCAGATAGTTAGAATCAGGTTGCCTAGTTCCTTTTTCTTCTTTGTTCTTTTACTAATTTTCATAATTATCTTGTTTTCTATTATCTTTTCCCATTAAGTATGAATAAATTGATGTATGCATTGTGTTAAGGATTGTCTTTAATGAATCTTATGCATCCTATGTCTTTTGAACAATGTCTTGGAATTGAGTAATTTAAAATCAGGGAAAATGAGCTTGTTTGAAGTTAGTGGAGGTAAAAAGAGCATAAATAATAGCTGATTTTAATTCTTTGAAAGCTAGAGACTTAAGAGAAATTTGATGATTGAAAAAAGGATTTGTAAGTAAGGCTTGTTAATTATGTAACCTTTAGAAATACTAATAAGAATGAGGAAGCTCTTTTCAAAGTAAAAGTAATAAGGCTCTGAGCATCAATGGCCTAAAAATACAATAAATACTGAAGGCTGGATTGTGTTGAGGAGAGGCTAGAGCCTAGGTCCAATGGGGTGCTTCATCACCTGGCAACTTGAACTGATGAGGTTCGGGA
>JASCZI010211882.1:0-30163 GCA_036250425.1 Stylosanthes scabra
AAACTCTGGATGAACACAACTAACAAGAGCAACAACACGGGCATTTTTTTATATCCATGCCCTCAAGCAATCCGTCATTGACGGATTCCAGGAGCAATGCGTCAGTCACGCATAGAGCAATGCGTCAGTCACGCATAGAGCAATGCGTCAGTCACGCATAGGCTTGCAAAAAAACTCTAAATCCTATGCGTTTTTGACGCATTCCTTACGTGAACTATGCATTTTTGACGCATTCTTTTTTATGTTTTTTCTTTTTTCTTAACGTGAACTATGCGTCACTGACGCATTGTGTTTCCCATATTGAGGGAAAACACCCCATTAGTGTCATATGCTGGCAAAACACACGCTCTTTTACCATTTTCAAAAAAATTAGCCGACGAAAAGCCCCCAACTTTATATAAAGAGTAAAGTGATGATTTATAAGAGAGATGAGGGGTGGTGTTTAGAAAATAATAAGGTAGAGAGAGTTGTGAGTGTGTGGGTCTTTATAGTAGATGGTGATGGTCATCATGGGAAAGTGAAGTATATGCTTTTGGATAATAAGAGGGCCATTGATGCACTTATGGAACAAACATGTCTATGACCTGAATGGAATCCTTCCCCTCATTACCTTCACTCACTCATCTTCTTTCGGACGACCCAACATTATCATCATCATCATCACATCAATTCAATTTCTGCCCACCATCTTGAGATTCTTCATTTTGCTTTTGCTCCCCACTTTCCATCATCTCTTCATCTTTTTTTTTATATCTTTCCACTCTCTACCATATCGGAAAGAGATAGCTCAACCTTAAAGTTCTTTGGTCGTTTTAGATTGCGACCAATTGGTAAAGTAGACTATCAATTATATGCACCATTTTTTGCTTTCCACTATATATTAACTATTCTTCTTCTTTTTTTCCTTTCTCTTTTTTTCATTCATCCATTGCATATTCTTTATCTAGTGTTGGATCCACCACCTTCTGCTTATATACAGCTATATAGCTTGAACTTCATGTGTGATGAGTTGTATATATATATATAAATATATGTTTGATAACCAACAATTTTAGCTAATGTTAATCATTTCATTTTAACTTTCTATTTAGTTAAGTTATTTTCTTTATTTATTTTATATTGACTATTAAATTGTTGATTGTGTCGTATAACTTTTTTTTCTATAGTAATCTTCTTTTTTATGATAATTTTATTTTTCAAGATTACAGCTTGGTGTAGTATATATGTCAAGCAATGGATGGAGGACCGGAGGATGAACGGAAAAGGAGTTAAAACACATATTAGGAATGAATTGAGTAATAATGTAATATATATTATGAAATTACATATTTTAACATTTTAATCTAATTAACAAAAGGAGACACATAAAATCGATATTTCTAACACACCTCTCGTATAATAGTTTATTTTTTAATTATGTAAATTTTTGCATAATTTTTTTTTGTTTGCCTTATGATAATATTCTTTATTTTAGAAGTTTAACAATGATAGAATTTCTTTTTATTATAAAAACTTTTATATTATGTTAAAAAATTATTTTTCTCAAGAGAATAATAATATTGTATTGATTAGATTAGGAAAATGATGTGGTGTGGAGATTTAGAGGTCACTCTTCTTTGCACCTTGTTCTTTGGGAATGATGAGTAAGAGATCACAATGGAAACAGGAAATGGGTGAAATTTGGGAGGAGAAAAGAAAGTAGGAGTTATAGAAATAATGGAAAAGCACGAGTACAGCAAAAATAAAAATGAAAAACAGTAGTAGCAATTTTTCGCTAGCAGGGTATTTGGGTATGAATTAATTGGGCCCTGTTTGGTCTTATTAGAATTCACATTCAATAGCCGCTCTCCATTTGAACTTTGAATGAATCAAAGTGTAGAAAAAAGCACTTTCCCATTCAAGTTAAGGATTTATATATATATAAAAAAAAGTTGAATTATTAATGTATTTAATTTATTAGACATATCAAAATTTGTATTTTTAATATTTTTTATAAAATATATATTTTTAATAGTATTGTTAATATGTGCTTTTTACAAGAGAAAAAGGCTAAAGTTAAATGATTGTAAGTCATATGATGAGCGCAATAATGAGTGGCGCCAGAAAGAAAGGCATGCCTAATTACAATGAAAAAATCTAATCTAGTTTTCTGTGCCCACCCTTCAAATTAAGGTTACATAGCATGTGACCCCCCTGTCCATTCTCTTTACTAATCCTCATGGGAATCTTACTTTACATTTATAGTTATATCACCTTTGATTTAAAGGGCGTTGTTACTTATGATGTTACTGTTAGGTAACCTTTAAATTGAAGCCGGTCTACCAGTACAAACATTCACTAAAGTTGCAAATTTAAGTTAATTATTTTCCTCTTACGAATTCTGAACGAATCAAACTGAATCATCTCCCTTTTAAGTTCAGCATCATAATTCTTCTTTCGATAATCTTTAACTTTCTTCCTGTCTCGCTTTAACATGGAATCATTATTATAAATTTCATAGAATTAATCAAACACTTGGCTTATAAAATTAAATACTTCTTGCAAACAATAAGCTTGAAAACCTCATATAAGATTTAAAATATAGAAATAAATGGAGAGTTTGATTTGAAGGAGACTTACTTTAATTAGGTTGGCAGGGTTGTAGAGATTTGGTTACATTATCTCTACCAAGAGGAGTAACTAGTTGATGAAGTTGTTGTGTCCCATTTGTCAATTTCTTACAGATTATTAATTTATGATGAATTTGTCGCCTTATACTTTTGTTACAGATCTATCATCGTGCATGCAAATCATGGTACTTTGTGTCTGTCAACACATAAGATAGTGCATGCAATGGGCCCCTTCAAACTTCGAACTGCTCCTCCGTAAACCATATAGCCCACAATGACAATGAGGTTCTTCAGGCCGAACACGAACAAGGACAAAGGAATTAACAAGAATTCTAATAAGTCAAATGAAAAGCTTTCAAGAAATTTTACTATAGGATTTTCATTTTTTATTTTTAAAGGACAGGATGATGAAAAGCTGGCTTTGATCTTGCAAAATGGGGTGAATTTATGGAAAATGATATGTTACTTTTTTCTTCCCCTTTGATTTCCGCGGTTTCTTCAACTTTAACATGCACTCCACTACATTTTCCCCCCAGGTTTTTAAAAGCATTATATTGGAATAGTCTAGTAAATTAGTTATGCTTAAGTTATAATGTTAAATACACATTTTTATGTGTATGAAAGAAATTAATTTCATTAAATTTATGTTTCGACACTACTAGTATTTTTCTAATAATAATAATCAACATGTCTTTCTCTTTATTTTATTAATTAAAATATATTTTAAATACATAATTATAATAATAACCTTATATTCACATTGGTGTCAAAATGATTTCATATAGTCCTGCTATTCCCACATAATTTTACTAAACACCAAATTGACATCATTTTAAAAATACGGTAATTGTTTGTTTATTAATTATATTTGGTCTATTTTGAGTACTAAAATATATAATTAATAATAATAACAGTATTTTTATGTAAATAGCATTATTCATATATATATATATATATATATATATATATATATATATATATATATATTATTTTTTGAAAGAAATTTATTAAAGGTGAGTAGGTGACCGAATAATATAGATTAAGATCCGATTCAATAAATATAAGCTATAAAAATTGTATTTGATAAACTTATTTTTAATATATTTAAATATAATTAACAATAAAGAGAAATATAAGTATTTATTAATGTATAAATAATTATATTAAAGCTTTTTCATTTTAAAAATCACAAATATCTTTTGTAAAATACTTTATCAAATCGACCCAAAAAATAGGCTCTTAACAAGCTAGCCTATAAAAGTTGGCTCGAGTAGACAAACGTACAATGAAATTTTAGTTTACATTATTTATAATCTATCTATATCATCTATAATATGTAATAATAATAATAATATTGATAAAACAAAGGTTAGTATAAGTATAACAGAAAATAATATACACGGCATAACATGATTAATAATGCAACATATTTCGATTTTTTATTTAAAAATTATGATAAGAAAGTAGATTAAATGAGGTTATATATAAGAAAGGAAACGTGTATATAAAAAGGAAATAATATTGAAGGAATTAATTTAATGAATACGTAAATGCACATGTGCCACGCAACAAGAATCACAATCCATCCACAACCATATTGATATTGGATCTTATTATACCTTCAATTACACTGTACTTACCTCACACTTATTATAGCCGTCATGGCCCTAAATTTAATGACCATGTGTGCCATGTCCCCTTTGCCTCCTTTCACTTTCACCACTCACCCTTTCAAAATTAACAGCTAACCTTATTATCCCTCTATCTAAAACAGACGGTATCTTTTTAAATACAACTATACTATATGTATATTAAAAATTACTAATATCTAAATTACTTATTCATATAAATATATGTGTAATAATTTTTTTTATATACACATAATATTTTTCATTTTATACAGTAAATTAAATTGTGAATAATATATAGAACTTGGACTAAAATGAAAGTTTAAATTTAGTATCTCGGTTTGTTCTTATTCTTCATAACATGAAGAAATTGAGGAAGTGAGGAAGAAAGTTTCATGGTAATGAGAGAAAACCTGAGACTGAGACAAAATTTGTTGAGAAATGAAGCTGATTTTTCATTTATCAATGATGAATAACAAACAGATTATCCATATATAATTATTGTGTATATATATATATTAACCGCTATCTACACGTTAGTTATAATTAATTACATCTCTAACCGCCGCTTTCTTTTGCTAACTAACTTGCTAGCAAAGCAATGCCAATGCAATCAATTAACCAAGAATCTAACCGTCAACTCAACCAGTGTTAGTAGTGTAGTTATGGTTAGTTGACCTTAGTTCTCCACCCAGTTGGCTCACGTCACATATTAAATGGAAAAGAGAATATAGACTAAACAAAAATGAGGATATAATTAATTTAATTTTTTTAAGATTAATAATTTTATATTGTAATTATTTGTTACTAATACATATTATTTAAAAAACTAAACAATTATTTTCATCCGAACATGAGGTAATATATAATAATTTAGGTTTTTAAAATAATTAGTTAGAAATAAGATATTTTTCTAACTCAAAATTAAGATATTTTAGTTGTTTTTCATTTATTTATTTTTTTTTTATAAAAAGTTTGGCGAAGGAGTTGATGATAAGGAAAGAAGCGAGAATAAGGTAGTTAGGAATAGAGATGAATGGTGTATTGTATATAAAAATAAAATAAAATGTTGTTTGTGAGGAAAAACGTCAAATGCTCGTGGGGATGGTGGAGTGCCGAGACGACAGAGAAAGATAAAGGCAAAGGGCGTGTGGGTTAGCGGAAAAATGGCATTTTCGCGTTTCATTATTAAGGGGAGGGTCATATCCGTAATTAAGTTTAGAACACAATTATTTTGCCTAAGACCTGTTCTCCACCAAACGGAATTCGCCAACGCAACGCAAATATATGATGATCGTTATTCATCTCATCTCATCGTAACCGCATGATTCTCTAATTCCTTTCTTTCCACACTGCACGACTGCACTCTCACCGACTGACAAGTCACAACCTCACCTTAATCCTCTTCCAAAACCACCAAAAGCCCCGCATTCCCCCGTTCTTAGCCTGTTCCGTCCACCGTCAGTTCCAATGACGTGTCGCTCCTCCATTGGTGAGCCCTTCGGCACAACCCACCCCTACCCCCTCCTAACGGCGCCGTCAAATCCCTCCGTTTCCAGATTCCCCGGTCACTGTTAAACGGAGTCTGGACCACCACGATACAACGCACCATCACCAGCACCCATCACTTAATAAAATTAAAAATATAGTGTGCTAATTACCCAATCCCAACCGTTGAAACCATTTCGTCATTATCACTATTTTTTTCGTCGTCTCCGTACTACACGCGCGCACCAAATTACGCACACACCACACACTCACTCTCACTCTCACGACTCACTACTCACTAACACTTTCCCTTCCCCTTCTCTCTCTCTCTCTCGAAATTACATTAACGTAATCAAAATAAATAAAATAGGAAGAAAAAAAAAAAAAAGAAGAAGAACGAAACGCAGCATCACCTGAAAAGAGAGAGTGCGAGGAAAGGAATCGCGGGAGCACGTGGTTGCGTTCGAAGCCAGCAATGGAGATTGCTCAGGTCGGTGTGAGGACAAGAGCTCAAGCTGCGTTAGCCATGCGAGCTGCCACGTCACCTCCAACATCACCGAAGAGAAGGAAGATCAACAAAGCCAGGAGCAGTAACGAAGAGAGAAAATTCTCAACGGCGTCGTCTTCAGCAATCGTTAGGATCGGGAGTAGGAGGAGAAGCGCCTCTTCCGTGGTTGAGGCAGCTCTTCCGGAGGCGGCGACGGAGGAAAGGTGCTCTAGCCCTAACTCCGGTGAATTCCCGGCGTCTTGTTGTTGCAGCAATGGATCCGTTGGGCTTGACAAGGAGAGGATCGAATTGTCAGATCTGGAGGTATGATAAATTGAATAAGAGCTTATAGCTCGTTTGGTTTTCTATATAAATTTTGTGAACTGAACAAAAAGTAAATGTTGTTAATGGAAGTTGCGTTTTGCTCGCTCCTTACTTAATTGTTTCTCATTGTCTTCATTATTTTTATTTATTTCTCCAAATTTAATGCACCGCATTCATTCAACGTTTTTTTTTTTTTTTAATTTTAAATTTTGGTTTATTTTGTATGTTTTAGGTGGAGAGCGCGCAAGTTGAAACATCTACGTGCGATTGCGGTGATGAAACTGATGAGAGGTTTTGAATTGAACGGATCTCTAACCATTCATTTTAAATTTGAAATTTCCTCATTGGATTCTCTTTTTGAAACTCTTCAATAATAATCCAACTCCATCGAGTAGTCATTTAAAATTATTTAAAAAAAAAAAAAAGAAAAGAAAGAAAGCATGAAATAAATGGGGTTAACTCTCCTTCCGTTCAAAATTATCTATTGAATGTGCTGTAACTTGTAACTGGTAACGCATCATAACTGCACATTTGAATTTGTTTATTTTTCATATAGCATAACGTTTGGTTGCGTGTCCGCCATTATTGTTGGTGAGCGCAGGAGAGAGATGAGCCATCGAGGAAGAGACAATTCACAAGAGGTAGAGTCAGTGGAGACCGATTCTCGCCGAAGTTCATCAATGGCGCAAAACATGCCAACGGAGTTGGAGATGGAGGAATTCTTCACCGCCGCAGAGAAAGACATTCAGAAAAGGTTTCAGGAGAAGTAAGTCAAGAATTATATACTATCCTCACATTTCTCTTATTAATTTTATAAAGTTTTCATTCTTCATTCAAAAATGTTTGCAGGTATAACTATGATATTGGGAATGACGTGCCGTTGGAAGGACGCTACGAGTGGGTTGAGTTGAAGCCATAGATCAGAAGACACAGCATTTTTAGCTTATTGCTCACGCCAACCTCATGAAGGAAGAAGACACACTACTGCTTCTGATGAATATGATCCCGTTTCAACAACATGCCACTTTGCTGACTCTATTCTTACTTTTAGTTTAGGTATTTCAATTTCAATTTCACATCTTATCTTCCTTTTTTCTTTACGCCAGCCAGCCAGGACTCTTTTGTTCTGGAGTACAGCTTTAATTTCTATATGTTCGTCGTGCTTAAGAGGCGAAAAAGAAAATTCAGCTCCGTTCGTTCTTTCTTTGTACTACGGGTTATATATACATACGGCGAATTAAGCTAATCCGACCTTATTAATTATGTGCATAAATTGTGTTAATTCCCACTTGATGAAAGCCTAAAGGTTCTAATTGAAGGTTTCTACCACTCGTTCTTTTTACTTTTTACCCAAGCTCCCCCCGAAACTTTCGTTGGTTTATTTGCTGGCGTCAAGTCAATGATTGTATGATTATTATAAATTTTAATTTTTTTTGGACATTTCATTTCATGTATGAAAAAGTTTTATTGAAGGGAGAAAAGAATAAAAGAGAGAAAGGAAGTGGAGCAGCAGATAGTGAAAAATGGAGAAATTAGAGAAGGGTTGTTTTTGAGTGAGAGGGGAGGGGAGGGGGGCAGGTACACGCTCCATGCCGTGTAAGCTACGGGCACGTGTTTGCGAGGGTAAAAAGCTGATCCGTTTTATATCCACCCATGTGAGTAGTAGAGTGAGTCTTTCAATCTTTGAAACCAAATCAACTCCACTTTCACAAGTACAACAAATAAAATTGGTACCGGAGAAGAGTAAAAATGTAGAATATACGTTCATAATATTCTTTATAGTTTATTATAGTTTATACATCATCCCCACACCTACCACTTCTCCGATCCCTTGACTTGTCTATTAAATTAACCAATACATACAACCGCCGGCACCAAATAAAGTACACACATACACACGCCAATTATTCATGGTCAGCTCTCAAGGCATTTGCATTTGTCATAGATAGAAAATAAAAGGATGAGGAGCTAGCTAGGAATATAATGGAGATTTATGGGTGGAGAAGGAGTGGTGATGAATTGATGATGGCAAACATATATTTTATTTGTATGTGGTCCAACTATTCCAAGTTCCAACGTATAGCAATATGTATAGGTTGAGGTTAGGCCGAATGGGTCATGGCGAAGTTATTCGGCCGTCGTTTTAATGATTAGTTTAGCCAAATTTAATGAATGTATGTGTGCGTGAGAGAGAGAGAGGGGAACGTGTCTATCACGTAGTAAACTAGTAAGAATAGGCAGTATATTAAGGAGGGGCTATAGAGTATAAGAGTACAGAGTGCAGGATGGATAGGTAGCACATGGGTGTGTGGATTGAGTAAGATTCCCTGCAGCATCAGCGTGTGGATTTCATGATTTGGTGTGTGGGTTGTTTGGGAGGAAATATGAGAGAGTCAGAGAACATATCACTCCACCAGCTGCCTCCTGCTTTTTTCGTTATGCCATAATCATTGCTCTGCGAATCAAGGCATATATATATGAGATTCCTCCAATATCATCACCCACATTCTTCTCTTTTATTCTTCACTCCCACCACCAAGCCTAACGAACTTTTCCATTTCAATTTCAACCACTCCTAGTAACCAAACATATATATTTATTTACAAGCAAGGGGATATAGGCCCTTATTAAGTTCAAGTTTCAGTACATGCTTCCTTATATAAATTGTGACGATTCTTTTATTTGGGGCCAATTGCAGCTGAAAATGGGAAAGACAAGAAAACAAAAAACAAAAAACAAATTCAAATTAATGGGATAAGATTGTTCTTTCTCCTAATTAGGATGTAGGCCCCCCGGATATTTGTATAGTATTGTATAACAATATACACGTCATGACAAGATGATGATGCAAAATATATATATGTTGTAATTCACAGATGGAATAGTATTTCATATCCACAACACAAACTATACCCAACTCCCTATTTTGTCCTTCCCCATCGTCCCTTGCCAACAGCCACCATTTAAGAGCACAATTTGTTAGCTACGAGTACATTGTACGTGAAACCAAGATCTCTGACATCCAAAAATTATTAAAAATAATTATATATTGATGTTTTTTCTTTCTAAAGGCTTCATGCATCCCCACTTCTAATTATTTACTTTTGGTCTTGATGTATTCATTGTGGCTAAGATATAGTATAGCCTTGTAGATCATATTAGTTATTAGTTTATATAATAATATTTGTGGAAGCTAGTGGTCAACTATTTGGATGAGACTTGAGAGTGGGATATTGATATTATTAATTAGTAATTAAGAATGTAACTAATATAGGAGGGTTCTTAGGATCCTATATATACATAAATAAGAAAGACTCATTATATGTGGGAGACAAAGCCATATGGGTTAACGCTATGTTGGCGTTGAATTAATAAAAACCTAAGAGAGAGAGAGAGATATACATAGCTAGAGGCAAGTACGATGTATAATTTGATTGGAAATGGTAATAGCTAAAACGAAGATACAAGAGTACAGAGGGGCATGTGGAAAAATTAAAAACATGAAGTGGAAGTAGCAGTGGTGGATGATTATAAATAAGAGAGAAGAGAGATGGATAGGTAGCTGGGTTGGGTAGGGGCTAATGCCATGTCATGTTGAAAGAGGGGGCTTGGTTGGATGATTGTGAAAAGTTGTAAAAGTAAGAAAGTAGAGGGGGTAATGTAAATTTAGGAGAGGGACTTGAATGATGATTGAGAGATATGGAGGAATATTAAAGAAGGAAGTGCCAAATGGGCACAAACATTTACACTAATATTAGAATGGCGTCACTACTTTGGGCACGCAATACCATTCTTCTTGGATCTTGTGCCCTCTGCACTATTCTCTTCTTTTCATGCTATTTTTGGTCCCTTCATACCCACGTGGAACATTATTCACTTTCTTTCCAACTGCCTCCTTCAAAACTTTACATGCGTATGCCTCCATGCCATGCATCCTCCTCATCCTCTCTTCCTTCTTAGCTTTCATTTGTTCTTCTATTTTTACTTAATTAACTTCTTTCATTCCTCCTAGTAAGAATTAGATTTGTATAATAATAAGCAATAACATATCTAAATAGTACATGTATCACATTATAAATTTATTACATTTTAATATTATCAAAATTTATCACGGTTTTATTATACTTGTACAAATTAAATTCATATTCCTAAACTTTTTTCAAGCATGTATCCTACTATCCTAGTTGTACTCATTGTTTTAGTTGAAATAAAATAAAATAAAAATAAGTCTAAATAAAATAAAATGCGTACATTTCAAAATAAAAAAGATAAAGGTGAAAAAAAAAGGACAAATAAAATTTGTTCCTTTGTCCGCCCTACTAAATCATTGCATCATGCAATGAACTACGTACCCAAATGTGTGCCCTTTACTTTTAAATTTTTAATAAGTTTAATTTTGTTACACGATCAATATAAAGAATTTTATACAATTATTCAATTATATTCGTGCATTTATATGAATTTTGAAATAGTAAATTTAAAATTAATTATTTTTATTGATGTGATGATACATGATTAATTATCTATATAAACTCTTTTACATTACTAGTTCATTGAAATTTAATTATTTTTAATTAGTGAAGGACTTATTTGTCTGAAAATGAGGTCGAGGACTTATTTGTTCTTTTTTCTTATTTAACTGTAATTTTTCTTTTTCTGGTAAATCAATATTGGAATTTAAAGTTTTAAACCCTAGTCAGTTTTTTTTTTTTTTTTTTTTTGGGACTATAACCCTAGTGTGTGTTTGGCTTTTGGAAGTTTCATTCAGTGTTGAATCTGGTTACATATTTTTTGGACCTTAGCAGGCTACATTCATGGGCTTATATTGGTTTGGAAGAACCAACTATGGCCCATAACAACCAAGTCTTATTAAGTCTTATCCACATGAGAATTTACATCTTTTGGTATTATTTTTGGGACACTACCGTGGTCAGAATCAGCGGTAGCATTTTTTGTTGGGCTTAGATACTTTCCTCTTTGGAAGTCCTCTTATTTTAAGTTTCACGTATTATCACGTCCAAAAAAAAAAAAATACGCATTGTGAAATTGGTAATTACTCAATTTTTATCTATGATTGAATTTTATAAAAAAAAAAAGACTAAGGAGTCAATACAGTATGATCAATAGGGAGCCATATAAATTTTGAATGATAATTTAATCTTAGATATATGAGTTATGGATGATAACTCATAAATTTTGGATGATAACTTAATTATTGGCTTCCTAATGGCTTCCTAACGTTGGTTCGTAGCACTATTCTTCAAACATTTATTGAGGACTTTTCAAATATCTTCCACAAGATTTCTTTAATTTTTCGGTCTTTAATTCCTTGGCCACATGCTCTATATAATTGTTGCTGGAGCTTTCCGAAAGATAGGATCTTCAAATCTGTGAAATTTTGCGAGAAACTATTGTTGAAATTCAAATCATCAGAAGCATGGAGATCACTTACTAGTTATCTCTACCAAATTTTCAAAAATTGTTCTCTTGGGCCTCCTTTTCCACATTACTATGGATATTTGCATCAAAATTCAAAATTGCATTTACTGTTGAAGCAGACTAGATTCACGGGCTTATTAAATTCTTTTTTGGTATTGTCACGGGCTTATTATATCATATATATAAGGACGAACCAACTTGGCCCATAATAACCAAGTTGTGTTGTGAGATTCAAAAGATATCTTTTTCTTGAGTCCAAACAAAAAACGATATCTTTTCTTGGGCTTTAATACATTTTTCTTTATCGTATGTAACATACGAAGGACTTGCTAATCAAAAAAAAAAAAAACATACGAAGGACTTTTATACAGACTTTCACGGTCACTGAGAAAGAAGAAAAAAGTAAAAACATCATAGTGATTAGTCAAGACTCAAGAATGAGAAAATCATTGAAATAGAATCCCATTGGCGATTATCATGTTAATGTGTTGTAATTTTAAGAGTTGCACCTTTTTTTATTTTTTATTGTTAGGTACATCTTAATTGTATGTATTCTTCAAAGATGAACATCACCATTTGTTGTTGGATCACTTGTATAAAATAAATGTTAACAATTTTCGCTCTTCGGTCTAAAAATACTACATACATGACTAATTTATGTATAACTACTAAAAATATTATGTTTGGAATAATTTTAAAAATATATTAAGGTAAACTCTTTTAAAAGAAACTAATATAAATAATTTTTTACTTACACTTGTTATTTTTAGTGTGTATGTATAATACACATTTAATTTAATTTATTTTTAATATTATTTTTTATTTTAATATATATTATACGTTGATGATTAATTTAATAGCTAATTTTGATATGTAAATATAATTGTTAATTAATAATTATTAGATTTATATTAAATTTAAGAAGAAGATTTTAGTTCATCTTAATCTAATAACTATGTAAATAAAAAAATATTTTAAAATAGATGTATCTGTAGTTTAGAAGAACTGTAAAGATGCTGATTTGTAGTATTTATGAAATTACATGAACATACAGGTTTTCCCCTTATGCCGACATGTAAAATATAAATAAACAGTAAGAATAATGATGATGATGATGATGATGATGATCTCTTCTTCTGCAACAGATGCGGAGTGAGACTTTGATCCCAATATGAATCCCAACCAATCATAATCAGCTTAATAAAATATTACAAGATAGAGAAATCTAATCTTATATTCAGACTCAGATCTCTCTCATTCTAAACAAGAGATCTGAAAGTTGTTAAACCTTTTTTGCCATTAACAAGAACTGAAAAAGAGTAGTACGTAGTAGTAGATGTTGAAAAGCATGAAAAAAAAATAGCAGATGAATTTGTACAGCCAACACCCCAGATCCTAATCCCTTGGGAATCAACACAAACCATTACAACTAGAACTAGAATTAAATTAAATCAACATTAACAACCCAAAATCCTTGCACAAATTAAAGTCCAGCCTCCCAAAACCCCCAAGGAAAAAAAACAACAAGGACAAAAAAATTGGTCCATTCCTCTACAAATTCAACCAACACCACCTTAATTAATTAATTAATCTTAAAAGCTTCCTTCATTGATAGTGATTAGGCACATACATGTTTTAAATCCCAATCTCCAAATCAGTGGTGCTTGACCCTCCCTCATTCATCACATCCTGTAACAAGCAAAACTCAAATAAGATGATTAATTAGAAAGAGATTAAGTTAATGAGAAAGAGATTAAGTTAATTAAACCTGAGAAGTGAGATCAAATAATGAAGGCCTTGTAGGAGGAGGTTCAGAAGAAGGATCAGGCTTGTCACCTTTCTTAGTAGAAGAAATGTTTGTCTTTCTGAGGCCCAGAAAGCCCTTCCATCTTGTTGAAGAAGAAGAAGAAGACTTTGGAGGTCTGAGAGAGAAAGAAGAAGAAGAATCATCATCATCATGAAGAAGAAGCTCCTCCCTGAGAGTGGTGGGGGCTCTTTGAGGCTGCTTGTTGTCCTTGTAGGGCAACAACCTGCCCTTGAAGAAGAGCTCGTCAGCACTCATCATGGAGTAGTTGGTGACTGAGAACTCAAAATCAGAGGATGGTGCTTCTGATCTGGAAGATGTTGCTCTCTCTTGCTGCTGCTGCTTCATGGCTTGTTGCACATCCACGAAGTCGTTTGAGAAGGAGATTCTTGGGCTCATTGGGGCCCCACATTGGTGGTGGTTGTGGTTGTGCTGATCGGAGTTGTACATTTCCAAGCATGCCATGAGATTTCAGAAAAACATGTAAAAGTGAGTGAGAGAGCAGATAGATTCAAGAGAAGAAGAAGAAGAAGAAGTGAAATAAATTCTACTTGAGAGTTGGGACCCTCCCTTCCCTTCACTTCTCACTTCTCACTGTTACAACCCCACTTACATTACATCTCTTTGTATTTATACATGTACTTGAATTTGTTAAATAATTTAATTAATGGCATGAGGGGCCATGATGTTTTGTCATGACATGTTAATTTGGCATTGAATGACGGTCAATCTTCAAGATATATGTATGTCTGTAGTCAGACACTGCTGTCAATTTGGACACAAGTGAAGTGGATGAAACACAAAGTCTTCATTTCTTTTCTTTCTTACCATTTTACACAAAGGAACTAAACTATGTGATCTCAACATCCAATGAAATGAATAGTATCTCAATTCAAAATGTTAATTGTAATTATGGTGGTAAGGTAAAGAGTAAAGAGTGACAGTAGATAGTAGTGGAAGGGTGGCAGGGGTCAGTGCATGCATGCCACACCAACAGTAGGCAGTAGGTCTGCTAAGTTGACCAAAGCCCCCTCTTTGACTGCAAAAGTGACCAAGCCCACCCAGGGCCCACACAATGCGCTGGCGAAACTGACCCATCAAAACTAACCACGTGAGCCCCTCCCCATATATTGTGTGCACTGCAAGGTATCACGTGCCACGATCCCTTCACTTCCTAAGTCCTACTCCTAACCCTCTTCAACATAAAATAATAATAATGTGTTTATTAGAAGAAGAAGAGGAGGAGGTAGCAAAGGCAAGGAAAGGAAGAAAAGGACATAGGGTACTTAAAATAATAGTAATAACTTGGAGGCAAAGGACATGGTTGTCACTCACGTGGTTAGCCTAATGGGGTAATGCCACGTGGTTGATTCCCCATAAAATGAGAGCATTCTAATATGGACCAGTCAAACCCCCAATCGGCAAGTTCTTGGAGCCTAACAATGCTTTTGGAATTCAATTCCCCTTACTTGCTTGCTTTTGGTCTCACATCTTGTTAGCACCTTCCTCCATTTCATTTTCATCTCATACTTCTTCTCCCTCAGTTTCCCCATGCCAGATCAGTAGAAACAAACAACCAATTAACTTTCACTTGATTCTCTAATCTGCATTTATTTTAACTTGATTATGCAAATTGGGAGTAGTGATGTTAGCTGTAACATACTGTTTCATTGGCTTGACTGAAAAAATGTAGTAATAAAAAGACAAGTGTATGATGTGGATTGATTGATTGATTGTGATGCCAATCGTTTTGTTCATGTGAGACACACATGGACCTACTCTAATAATAAATAATCATAATCCAAAACGGCTTAAGGCTATTCAGTTCCAATTATAATATATCTCTAATTAAATAGAAAATTTGTGAGAAATTGCATAATTGTCCAGGGGCATAAACAGAAACAGAATCTAGCAACTAAAACCAAGTGAAGGAACAGCACAATAATATGGCATGTTTTTATTGTTAGGAATGAGATAGATCTTGTGACATTGACGCTTTTGTTGTAATGTGAATTGTGGTAGACATGAGTGGACTAGTGTTTTTGGATTTACTCTCATATTTCAATTTCAGTTTCAACTACATGCTAGCTGCAATACTTAAAAAATATGACAGAGTGGGAGGGAAGACCTTTGAAGAAAGCCAAGAGACAAGAATGAAGAAGAAGAGAATGAATTAAGCAAATTAGAAATAATTTAATTAGAAAAATGGAGAAAGCACGTGCATAAAGATTGAAGGTGAGTTATTAGTTATTAGGAAGATTATATTGGATTGTATATGGATAGAATAAAGCGGCGGAGGAAACCATGTACATGGTTTCAAATTTCGAAATTTACACGGGCAGCTGTAAACAGATAATAACATTTATGCAACATACACCATTCTCATCTTCTTCTACTTCTTTAATCCATATATATATTGCCCACCGTCATTTCATCTATTTAATTATTATTATTATATAGTTGTCACATTTCAGAATGGTTGCTCTTAAGAAATTTCTTCTTGCAAGATAAGAAGCAAGTGGTTTGTGTGTACGTAACTCTAACTCTGTATTATTACCTTAATTGTACTTGTATGCTTCCTTTATCAAGGTTGCACGAACGTCCCTCGGTCCCTCCTACTATTATTAATTTATGATCATCATCATTTAATCATTTATTGTTTAATACAAGGGTAAACTACTGTTTCTAACGGTCAAGAATAGAAAAACAAGTGTTTGTATGTAATGCAATGCTGACTGCTGAGGACTTTGCTTTCTTTCAGTTTTTAAGGACCGTTTGTAGCATCTGCATTTCACAAACACAAGAGAGATAATAGAGTTTCAACTTTCAAATACATATCCATAGAAGCTTGTGCAGTAAGTTAGAACATAACATAAGACCCCGGCACATTTCTACTTGATAATATTACATCAAAGTTTCAACTTAGACGAAAAATGAAAGAAAAAAAAAAAAAAAAAAAAACATATCAGGCGAGTTTCTTGCCGGTGGTCATCATGCTCATGAACTCGTTAAAGTCAATAAAACCATCCCCATTACCATCAACACCCTTCACCATCTTCCTACAAGCACTCAGGCTGCACCCCTCACCAAGCCTCTTCAGAACCTGTGAAAGCTCCTCAGCACTGATCTTCCCATCGCCATTCAAGTCAAACACCTCGAAAGCCTTCTTCATCTCCGCTTCCTTCATCCTCCCTTCGCCGCCACCGCCACCAAACATCTCCATGAACTCATTGAAGTCAATGAATCCATCTCCATCACTGTCCATCAATTCGAATGCCTTCATCGCCTCGGCGTCACCGGTTCCTCTATCCAACGCCTTTGCAGCAGCCTTGTACTCTTGGAGTGATATCTTGCCGTCTTTGTTGGTGTCGAATTTCTCGAACACCCATTTCATTTCCTCTGATTTTGGCTTCAAACTTCCCCTTGCTGATGTTTGCCTACTTGTTGTGGTAACGCTGTTCTTTTGGGACACGTTCTTGTATGGAGATGATAGACTATAATTAGACTTGAGGAAACTAAACTTTGACATGTTTTTCTTCTTAATGTTATGATTGCTACAACATGATGAGTGTTGCTTATATAGATAGATAAAGTTTTAGTATTAAGATTCCCCTCAATATATGATTCTTTAGAGTTTAAACTGAGTATTATTAAAGTTTAGAATATACTTTTGTCCTACATTCTTACGCGTTATTAGCAATTGGCTTCCTGATGACATAAGACATCAAGTCTGGTAAGATTCGGACAACTTTATTCTGGTTACTTGATGTGTGTGTGGTTTAAGTTAACCCTTCCATCTTGCATAGCTTTATGAAACCGTGTGTTCCACACAAAATGAATCCTATTCTTAGGTCACTTATTGTAATTATGTTATTAGGACAACAGCACTGAACCCTGTGTTTTACATCAATCTGAACTATATTTATAAAATGTAATATTATAACTTGTCCATGGCTTATCAAAATGTAACCATCCTTGTATGTTTGATCACTTAAATCATATTTCTATGTAAATTGTAATCCACAAGAAATGCATGCGTCAACTCTGTGATATACTGATATACAACTAACGAATTAGCAGAAGAATAAATTGATTTTAATGAATTCATATCTGCAACTCAAAACAAACTCTATCTGCAACAGATGACTAGTTTAGCTCCTAATTAGTTAAGCAGATATAAGTCCCTTCATGACCTGATTATTGTTATTATTCTCTTCACCTCTGCCAATCAACTCTTCAGACCTTTATGCTTGTACCTCCCATTCAGTTTCCGCAGCAACAGATGGATGAAGGGTGGGGCTCATTAGCTTCCAACACCTATCCCTGTGCATTGATATGATCATCATCATCGTCATCTTGCCAAAGATTAAGGGGCTGAACGCTATGAAAACAAGCTGCTTCAATCAATCGTGCTAATTTGCCTAAAAACAAACTACCCTGTTTGATTGTATATTGGTATGGTATTTGGTTCAACTACTTAAAAATTAGTTAAAGCTCTTGTGTGTTCAAAGTTTATCATCATGAATCAACTCACTATATGATGAGTGCTGGAACTGGAAGGCAGAGCGCACAATTCTGGAAGGAAAGGTCTAATGAGTGTAGTAGGGTACCATTGGTAGGCACACTATTGCACTTGCCCCATTGATCAGCAGCTTGGATAACAAGTCTGTACCTATCAGTCTGTTGGGCACCATAAATCCTTGGTTGAAAAGTTTCCTTCCGAATTCATCTTTATAAATTTCAACAATACTTAAAAATGTATACAAAGGACAGAACATTATCGACCAAGAATTTTTTGCAACAAATAGTTAATGTAATCTGAATCTAGTACAAAAGTACACATCGAAAATAGTTTGATAGAAAAGGGGAAAAAAAATATCACAGAAGAGTGAGAGCAATTAGAGAGAGTGATGCTTGAACCATTCTCAGGAGTGCAGGCGATTGGAATTATCTGGTTTGAGTCTTCACAAAATGTCAAGAATCTGCAATATGTTTGTAAGGAGCAATTAACATGAAAAGTGTTTGATAATAAGAAGAGAAAAAGCAATAATATGTTACCTGCATTGGCATCTCTTGCATGACAATATTGGTGGCATCTTCAATAGCTTTGAGAGTAACAACTTCCCCACCAACAACCATATTGATCACAATACCATCACCTGATAGACAACTCGATAAACGCCGAGAATATGTTTCCTTCTTACCGGGTAAGTCGTAGTTGATCAGAAGATGGGCGTTCAGGGGAGACTCCCCTGAAGAAACCAGAGGAAGGCAGGCATCAGTCACGATGATCATGTGCGATGTGGCCTCCTTCTCCTCATCCTCGGTGTCAGTAGGCTGCTGGAAGTGGGTCCAGCTGCCGCTGAGCTGCCGAAACTTGTCCAGAGTAGAAGCGCGTTCGTGTTCAGAAAGGTCGCTGTAGAGAGTGGAAGACGAGATGAAGGGGAGGCCGGACACGGCGGAGCACAGAGAGTCTAGGTCGTCCCGGCTGCTGCAGCACACAACCAGGGGGAGGGTTGGTCGTCGCCCCACCAGCCCCAGCAGATCAACCACCGTTTGCTGCCACCACACTCAAATCTAAAATCATCAATAAACCCTAACCCCAAACCAAACCCTAATAATTAATCAGATTGGGAGAAACTAATTAGATACCATACCATCTTGAATTGAAGCCTGTCCACTGCAAGATAGAAATGGCGGCACCCTGAGTAAGGGGAAGGAGATGGAGAAGGAGATCCTCCCTCAACGCTATCCATCGCCATTATGCTCTATCACCCCTCAATACTTGACAATTTTCTTTTCTTTATAATTCTCCTTTCCTTTTCCCTCAAGTTTTAACTCTCACTATTCTCTTTATAATTTGTAATATCATGAAATTATCTTAAAAAATATTTTTTATGCCAAGATAATGTGTATTATGTTAACTATTTAATCCAATATGTCTAATTATCTCACACTTCACCGGGATCATCTTCGTACAATTTACTGAATGTGATAACATCCTTTAAAAACTCTCTGTTTCTTTATCATTTTCATTTAACAGCGAAATATAATTAAGATTTAACAATAATTCAAATAAATAAATTACAACCATAAAGATAAGTTATTTGTCAGCAATACACAAACGATTCGAGTCATTCATATGATTTTCACAATAGGACAACACCCAAACTAGTACTCCTACATATAATTAGTGATGGAAGTTGGTCCTGTTAATCATCCTTATGAACTCATCTGCGTTAACCTCTCCATCATCTGCACATTTTTAAAACCAAAAGAAAATATATATCAGTAACAAGTATATTACTGCATTTACAAGGAAAACAATCAAGCCATCATTCAAGTCATAGCAAATTTTGTCACATACAAAAGACATAATAATGGTAGCATGATCTGAAGTGCAAGCATCTGAGCATCATTCAATATACAAGAGTACAAGCAAAATTTTTCATGTTAGAATAAAGAGTTGGACAGTATATGAATAACTTACCATCTAAGTCGGCTTCCTCAACCATCTCCTGGATCTCTCTGTCAGTGAATCTTTCACCAAGCTCTTTTGCAATGCGCTTGATGTCTGATACGGATATCTTTCCCTGCATTTGCCCCAAAGCCCAGGCAATGAGAATCAAGAACAAGATGTAGAAAACGATGTACAAAAGCAAAAACACGTACATTTTTATCTTGATCAATAATCTGAAAAGCTTTCATGAGCTCTTCCTTACTGTCCCTTTCTCCTATTTTGGCTGTCATCATATACTCAAACTCTTCATAGTCAATTGCACCACTACCATCCTTGTCCACATCTGCTATCATTTGATTTATTTGCTGGAATAACAATAACGGTGTACTATTTGTAAGTGATGCAAACTGAATTCTAATAAAAAGAATGACAAGATGATGTCCCATACAGTATTATAGACAAAACCAGTTCTATTCTGCTATAATCTGTAAATTTAGAATTCATTCAATGTAATTGACTCCCTAGCTTGGAACAAGTAGTAGTAATAATCACATCTAAATGTTTAATAGATTAACTAAAAGGAGATTAGGAGAAGATAACTTCACCTCCCTTACTCATCACACAAAGAACAAAAATTCCTTAACTTGACAAATACAAGAGAATCTTGAAGAACCCCATTCAACCATAAGTAAGGAACACAGAATTGAGCAAATAGGTAAGAATACCTCTTCTGTCATCTCGAACCCTAGGGCCCTGAAAAAGATAATATGTTTGTTATGAAGACTACAAGGCAAAGAAGTATAACAATAAAAATCTTGTGAAAGATAAAACATACCTCATGGCAACATTCAGCTCCTTGGCATCAATAGTACCTATATAAATCATGAAAACAAAAAACGTTAGCATTTTAAAATATACATTGAAGTATAATCATTACTATTTTGATGATAATAGATAGAGTGCATAAAAACCTGAGCCATCAGTGTCAAATAATTCAAAAGCTTCCTTAATCTCCTGCTTTTTCTGCTGGGTCAAATGATGGCGACCTTTCTGTTTGTTTTGCTTCCTAGATTCCACTCTAAATGACTGGAAAAACAAAGATGCATATCAAAACAAGGATCAATGATCGAAAGCAAAGGTAAAATCTATGTCAGAGAAAACGGGAAAGAGGACCAATTAGGGCAGGGCAGTGAGAGATTTAGATTTGATTAACAAAATTCATAGAGAAGAACAATGGGTTAGTGTATGTACTACATTAACATCAAGCTATCAAATTGAACGCAAATCTAGTGATAAGCTGCAATCAAATTTGGAAATTGATGAAAGATAGGGATAGGGATAGGGATTCATTCTGAAACAAACGAATCAGCAAGAAGCAGGGTTGAGAACGCGCCATATTTGCGTGAGATGATGCAACAACAACAACAACAGCAACAACGTCAAAGACGAGACGATCGCGCGCACAATTGGAAGTTGAAATGAGGTCTCAGGATCTTCTTCCTTGGAATTCAGGCACAGAAACGATGATGCGCTATTAAGCAAACACACTTCAGAGTTGGGACCCACACGACGTATTTTGGTTTGGGTCAGATATAAGGTAATAATCTCTTGGCCCAGCCCAACAACTCATTCATTTAAAGGCCCAATAAGGCAATAACTTCGTAATAAAAAGCAGTTAAGCAAAGCCCAAAAAAAAAAAAAAGCAGTTAAGCAAACTGGATGGGTGTAATTAGTTCACTGGTCCGTTTAACCAAGTTCTAATCCACGACAAACTACTCCTTCACCCATAATCAGTTAAGCACTAAATTATAGATTTGGTCAACGGTTATAAGTGCAAAGTCAAATCAAGTGATGCAGAGGTCAAAGTATGAAGGAGACTTTGTGCCTAAGGAATCATGATGGTGGTTCCAGCATACCAGGCTTTATTATTATTGATCAGCTTCTTTTGACTTTCGAACAACATCATCATCATTTTCCCTTTCTGTGCCTTCAAGCAATTCTTGATTAGGCAAACCAACACAGTAATTCCAGATTATCATATGCTCGTTAAATAATTAATATATAACTTAATTAGAGAAAAAAGATTGTGAATAACATAGATAGGTAGCAAGGCATTGTAACTGGAAGACCGAACATAGCCTATGAATTGAACAAGATTCTTAGCTTGATACAAATGTAGTGTTTTAATGTTACAAAAATGACTCATCAAAGTATTTTGCGGTAACAACAATATCAGCGATGATGAGAATTTATATACTCATTCTCAAGTGTGGGAGTGGTTCTTGTTCCAGCAGCAGTAGGAGCTCTGACATGACCAACCATTGAAACCTGAAGAGCTTCTTCTTCATACGCCCTTCTTTCCATCTCCACCATTCTTGATCTCTTCTTCACCCTCACAAGCATTGCCACAAGGAGCAAACCAAGAAGGAAAGCACCCAATGCAGCACCAATTGTGCTTCCAACAGCCACTTTCCACTGAGCTATTGGCTTCTTATTATCATACTCATCCACTTCAGACTCCACAACCACCATCCCAAAATGTCCATTCCTCTTTGCAACACAAACAAACGGCGAATTTTCGCTTGCTTTCGCCACCGTCAATCTCCCATCTCCTTCAAAACTAGCACACAAATAATCCTTACTATTAGTCCCCTCATTGAGTTTTGTAGCATTGGTGAAATCAATAGTGAGAGGCTTATCACCAGACACAATTCCAAGTTGAAAAGGGTTGATGCTTGAGTTTGAATTATTGGAATCTTGATCAGCATTGTAAGCTAGAAGTCCTAGAATTGGAGAAACAAGCTGGTAGCCAGATAGATCATAGTTAGAATAATACATAGAAGACCAATTATAGCCCATGTTTTGTCTTATCAACATCACCCTCTCAATACATGGATGAACCGTTACACCAACATTGAGATGAAACTCCTTTAGTTCAGCACCGTACCTTGTTAAGCTTCCACATCTGAATCTCACTGCTTCAACACTGATCCCAGATAGCTTTGAAGGTAACTTCACTGACTCTGCTGTCCCTGTCTTGAAGTTCTTGTCCAGTGACTTGAACGTGTAGTCTCTTATCATCAGGTCAAGAACATGAACCGATTTTATTATCATCTCACCATCATCACACCACGCCAAGGGAACAATGGAGGACAATAATATCATCAGAGTCAGAAGGAAACCAGATTTCTTCATGTGTCAAATTTCACTTTCACATCAAGGATTGATTTCTTCTTTGTTCTTACTCAAATGAGGGAACTCAAAGGAAGAAGGCTAAGTCAGGGTAGTGAAAAGAAGAGTAATTGTTGTGTCTGTTGTTGATGTTCCCTAATGAGAACTCACATTCACATATGCGCTGTTCTTGTCAAAAGTTTGGCTCTTGTAGTAATGCATGTGACCCAATCAAATTATGCAACCATAACAATAATTCTATCTTGACGCCAAAATCATTATACATGTATTTTGTGTTTTAATATATATTATACATGGTGGCTGATTTTAGTGTGCACCTAACATAACCAACCCTGATAAAAAAAAAAAGGACGCTGACTTGAAATGTGGCAGGGGTGCTAAAAAAACTAAAGAGAAAAATGGTAGAAGGAATGATTTTTTATGGTGGAGTGATGATGGCACGTTCACGGTGAAAGAGAAGAAATAAAATAATAATAATTATTAATATATGGTGAAGGAAGGTTTAAAAGGGTGGTAGGATGAAGCGTGCCTGAAAATGGAACAAAAGGGTATTGTTGTTGTTGAGGGAATGGGGTCCAATAACACTAATTATGTTTTGTGTAACATGTTATGCTCCCCACTTGGAGCACTTGATGAGTATCATGTTAGGATTAACAATTTAACATACATAGCGACTTTTCATCTTTCTTTCTTAACCCCACAACATGAAAGTTAATGTTGGATAGGGTGGAGTTGGTGGTGATGATGGAGCTAAAGGGGTGACAGACTGAAGCAGAGAATGTTGCAACTTGCATGGGATACTTTTGTTCTTCTGCGTAACTCAATTTGGTTCTTGTTGCTTACCACTTAGGAGTACAAGTGTTATGTGTGTATCTAGAACGTACTAGAATAATAATCATACTCATTTTCAGCTACTGTACCAATTAAGACGTAATTTTCCGAACCAGTTGTTTTTAGTTTGAGGTGCACCACACTTAAGCAATCATTGCTGGCGAGAACATGAGCTCCTTTTTTTTTTTGTCTTTTTCATTGTTTTGGGCTTACTAGGGCCTATGAGTTAAGTCACACGTATGAAGAGGCCGAATTTTCTGACCCAAAATAAAAAAGGGATTACAAAGCCTGATTCTTACAAAAACAAAAAAGAGTATTTAAGGAGTTATGCTATGAGGAAAAAAAATCTTCTAGGAGAGGATGATTTGAAATTGAAAAATACCAACTACAGAGAGAGGAAAAAAGAAAGCATGGAGGTAGAGCGAGTTGAAGAGCCACCGTCTGCGGAGGAAGTAGACAACCTGAGGCGGAGCAAAATAAAACTGCGCAATGACGAAGAGATCCCCAGTCAGGCTAAAAGAGCATCGGAAAGTCATCAGGAAGGAGGAAGCAAGGGACATGCAGAGGAACCTCAGGGGAGGCGTAGCTATGTGAGTATGGTCAAGGACCACACTTCGTCTATGAAACTGATACTGAGGATGAGGAGTCGGAAGATGAGCTCGAGGACTCGGAGGGAGAGTCAGATTTCGAATACTCGGACATGGAGGGAGCAGACCCAAAGGGGGAGGCGTGGAAGCTGATGAGAGAATGGCCGAAAAGAAAGGTGGTAAGAGATGAACAGGGATGTCCAAATCTGATTATTAACAAAGCGGAACAAGAGAGGCTAAACAAACCTTGGAGGCGCACTCTGATCGTGAAGCTGCTGCGAAGGAAAATAGGTTATGGTGTCTTAAAGAAGAGGCTAGAGACTATGTGGACTAGGGACGGAGCTTTGAGCCTGATGGACATTGGGGAGGAGTTCTTCTTGGCAAGGTTCACTGACATCAATGATTATGACAGAGCTCTCAAGGAAGGCCCATGGCTAATATTCGACCACTACTTGGCAGTGCAAAAATGGAGACCAAATTTCAGCCCTAAGGCCGAGTCTCTAACCAAGATTGCAGCGTGGGTAAGAATCCCTGACTTACCAATAGAATTTTATGATAAATGCATATTAAAGGAGATTGGTGACTCAATTGGTAAGACCTTGAAAGTTGACTATAACACTGTGGAGCAAGCTAGAGGTAAGTTCGCAAGAATTTGCGTAGAGATTGACCTCACCAAACCTCTGCTCCCAAAGTTCAGAGTGAAGGGAAGAGTTGCCTTGATTGAGTATGAGGGTCTTCATACTATATGTTTCCAGTGCGAAATGAATGGTCATACAATGGAGACGTGTAGCCAAGGCAAGGCGGCGCTTGCAGTAGAAGGAAATAGAACGCAGCCTCACCAGAGTGAAAAGGAGCAACAAGAGGGGAGTAAAGGAGCGGCACCGGGAACCTACGACGCTTAGATGACAGTATAGAAACCGAAAAGGTGGAAGAAAGCTGATAACGGTAAGGGGGGACAAGCCACGCGCAAAAGAAAGAAGCAGGGTCTCGTTTCACTGCTCTCAGGGAAGGTGCATCTAACGCGCCTATTGGGAACCACGAGGAAGCAAATCCAACGATACACATTACGCAAGGGGAAGAATGCGAGAGAGATGGGGAGAGAGTGTTTCTCACGGGAAGCGAAATGAGAAAACTCAAAGGCAAAATGGTTGTTGAGGGGAGCGAAATTGTAGGATCACAGGACACTGTCAGCAGAGTGCCTGAGACGCCTCCAAATGCGTGCAGGGGTACGAGGAATCTTTCATTGGGAAATATGGACGTGGGAGCGCAAAACAACAAAAGTAGAGATTTGTCAATCATTAGTAAGGGACCCACCCATAGGGAAGCGCATCAGACGCAAGGAAATGGAAAGAAGTTAGTGGAGATTCATGAAGTGGGCCATACTGGAATAATGGGGGAGCCGAAACCGCCAGATATAAATATGGTCGATTTGGGTTGGAGGGATATAGGCCCAATGAATAAAGACCAGGAAATGGGGGAGGAGGAGATAGGGTCAACCCAAAAGGATCATGACATGGGTGTAGTAGCCCAAAATGGAAAAGTAACAGAAGAGATGTGGGTGGATCAACCCACAGAAGATGCCATGCAGGCTTAGGCCACTTGTCCCTTGGGAGTCTTTGTTTTATATAGTTTTAATGATTATCTTTTCATGGAATTGTAGAGGAGCTGCTGGGGGTAATTTCAACAGAACCTGCAAAGAATATCTAAGAACCCATAAGGGGTAATTTCAGCAGAACCTGCAAAGAATATCTAAGAACCCATAAGCCTGATGTTGTTGCTTTGCAAGAAACAAGGTGCAGTGGAGATTCAGCTCGAAATATAATCAAGGGTTTGGGCTTTAATAAATCCATTCTGGTGGAGGCTAGAGGTTATAGTGGAGGTATTTGGCTAATGTGGAGGAACGATGATATTGGGTTCAGGCCCATTTGTCTGGATGAGCAATTTATACATGTTAGGGTTGAGGAAAGTAATAAGGCCCATTGGATTCTAACTATCGTCTATGGGAGCCCTAGGGAGAGGGAAAGGATGGAAGCGCTGCAGAAAATTCGTCAGATTGCTAATGGCGTTAATGAACCTTGGCTCCTCCTCGGGGACTTTAATTCCATAGCTAATCCTGAGGAGAAAAAGGGCGGTATCCCAGCGGATAGAAGAAAGTGTGCCCTCTTTGCTACTTGGATCTCGGATTGTGGCCTCATAGATCTGGAAACGAAGGGCTCAAGGTTCACTTGGAGAGAGGCGCAGAGGAACAATAGAGACAGGGTGTTTAAAAGACTTGATCGTGGCCTCTGCAACTCGGAGTGGAGACTTTGCTTCTCAGAAGCCTATATCTCCTGCCTTATGCGTTCCTATTCTGACCATCACCCTTTGCTGATGCGGTGCAATGGAGACCCTATGCAAACGAGAAACAGAAGTTTTAGATTTGAAGCGTTCTGGCTCCAGCACGAAGATTTTGAGAGATGTTTGAAAAAAAGTTGGGCTGTTGAGGGAAATTATTTCACAAAGCTTAACAAGTTTCGCAAAGATATACAGGTCTGGAAGAATGAAACTTTTGGCAACATCTTTCATAGGAACGTCGTATTCTAGCCCGTATTGAGGGCATTCAAAGATGCATCTCTTATGGCCGCAGCAGAAGACTTGACAGCCTAGAAAGTGACTTGCAAAACCAACTTATAATCACTCTGGACCAGGAGAAAAGACTGTGGCTGCAGAAATCCAGAGCTAAGTGGATTAAGGACGGTGACCGGAACACCATATACTACCATGTGAAGACCATAATCAGAAGAAGAAGAAATAAAATCCTGAGTTTGAGGGATGAGCAGGGGGAGTGGATTGAAGATCAGGATAATTTGAAGGAAATTGCAATGAACTACTTCAAGCATCTTTTTGCTGAAGAGAGTTATAGCAGAGCTGAGTATAATTGCAACAAATCGTTTCCTCCTGTCAATAGTGACTTGGTTAATGGAGCTGGTACTACTCCCACCGCGGAGGAGATACGGAAAGCTATTCATAACATTGGAGCTTTTAAAGCGCCAGGAAAAGATGGAATCCCTGCAATTTTCTTCCAGTCCCAATGGAAAAATGTCCACATGGAGGTTGAGGAGGTCATTACTAGTATGTGGAGGAACCCGGAGCACCTACATCAGATCAATAAAACTGTCATTGTCCTAATTCCTAAGGTGGACAAGCCTGAGTTTCTAAACCAGTTCAGACCGATCTCTCTTTGTAATGTTTTGTACAAAGGGATCTCGAAAATTCTTGTAGAGAAACTGAAGCCGTTCCTGGAGAACAGAATATCCCCCCACCAGTCTAGTTTCGTCCCCGGAAGGAACATCCATGACAACATTGTGATAGTGCAAGAAATGGTGCATAGCATGAGGAGATTGAGGAGCAAAACTGGTTTCATGTCCATTAAAATCGATCTCACCAAAGCATATGATCGTCTTAGCTGGAACTTCATCAAGAGCTCCCTAGAAATGTTTGGCATTCCTTTAAATCTGAGGAACATCATCATGGATTGTATTACCTCCTCCTCCACAGCAATCCTCTGGAATGGTTTCAAAACCGAGGAGTTCACCACCTCCAGAAGAATAAGACAGGGAGACCCCCTCTCTCCCTACATTTTTGTTATATGTATGGAAAAGCTTTCACACATCATAGCAGAAGCGACGGAGCAGGGTAGTTGGAACCCAATGAGAGCTGGCAGAAGAGGTCCGCAAGTCTCCCATTTGATGTTCGCGGATGACATTATTTTATTTGCGGAGGCCACCCTTGATCAAATGAGAACAATCACAAGCATTATGAATGTTTACTCTGAGGAATCTGGGCACAATATCAAGAAAGAGAAAACTAATTGTCTCTTCTCCAAGAATGTCCCAGTGGGAGTTAGGGAGAGCATTATCCAGGAAAGTGGCTTTGCTGAAACCAAAGAAATAGGCAGATATCTGGGAGCCTACATTCTCAACACTAGGAGGCGTACTAGTCAATTCAAACACATCATAGACAAAGTAAATAACAAACTTCAGGGATGGAAGGCTAGCTGCTTGTCTTTCGCAGGAAGAGTCACCTTGGCGCAAACTGTTATTGGATCTATGGCCCTTTTTCCTATGCAACACACGGCAATTCCAAGGAGCATTTACAATAGTATGGAGAGGCACCAGAGGAACTTTATATGGGGACATGATCACACCCATCGTAAAGTGCACTTAGTTGATTGGAGAAGAATAGCTAAGCACAAGCATATGGGGGGATTGGGGATTAAGTCCCTAGTCAAAATGAATGAAGCCTTCATCATCAAGCGAGGCTGGCAGCTTCGGAATGAACCAACGGCTCTGTGGGCTCAAGTCTTACTAGGTAAATATGGAAGGAACATTAAGCGTCATGGAACCTTAATCGCAAAAGGCGGAGACTCTTGTCTTTGGAAAAAGATAGCTGAGAAGTGGGATTTTGTAAACAACAACATGGGGCACATTCTAGGAAACGGCATGGGGATCGGTTTTTGGGAGGAGGGTTGGATTGAACCAGGATTGTTCCTAAAAGATCATGCATCCCCTACCTGGGTTTTGGAAGACTCAACGGCAAAGGTGATAAGATATGTAAATGAGTCTGGGGATTGGGATATTAGAAGATTGAATACTCTTCTCCCGGATGAGATAATTGGCAGAATTCAGAACATCAGGCCTCCTAACATAGAAGAGGTAAGTGATACGTATTGGTGGAAGCTAAACCCCAGAGGAGAATTCACTATTAAACACACCTACAGAGCGCTTGAAGAAGGTCATCAACAGCCCCGATACAATGTGGAAGCTTATTTGGAGGTGGAAAGGGATGCAGAGAATTAATGTTTTCTTGTGGCAATTGGGGCACGACTCTATTCTCACGGCTGCGAAAACAGCGAGGTGGAGTAGAGACAATAACCCCTACTGCCCCCTTTGCCAAACAGACATAGAAACTCCAATCCATGCAGTCAGGGACTGCCCATCTGCATCAGTAATATGGGTTAGGCTTCTTAAGCAGCATTACTGGAACACCTTTTTTAGTCTGGACAATTTGGATTGGATTGTATACAACCTCAGCAACCAGAATCTCGGAGAAAATGAGGAAGACTGAGTAGCCTTTTCATGGTGACTTCTTGGTTCATATGGAGGTTCAGAAATGAGCAATTTCACTCCCAAAGCGTCAGTGTGGTGGATATAAAACTGAGGAGAATCCACAATTTCCTCAGGGAGATGAAGGAAGCTATGGGAAAAGGAAACCTGAACCCTACGAGGCAAGTCATAGCTACGTCCTGGACCTCCCCCCCCCCCCCCCCCCCAAA
>JASCZI010211882.1:30831-43871 GCA_036250425.1 Stylosanthes scabra
TTTCATTATGTTTATAAATAAAAGAAGTTAAAATAAGCTAAAAAACTCATAATAACTTGACCAAAAAGCAATTGTTAATCCTTAATAGACCCTTATTCATCAATCACGACCAAGGGAAGCTTATAATTGGTAGAATCTATTACAAGTACAAAAGAATGGAAAAAGGATCTGTGGCAAATATTCTTTGCAGCGTTGTTGTCTGAGTATTTGCATACCTGTTCTCTCTGTATAACAAAATTTAGTGTATTATTATTTTTAAAGAGAGCCATGGCCCATGGCAAGTCTCAGTTGCCAAAACATTTTATTATTCATATAACCAAATATATATAGAAATGAAGAACTAGCGATGAAGGGTAGAAATTCATACACAGAATATTAGTGTTTGCTTCGCACGTACCTATATTAACTGGTAAATTATATTGGTACAACTATAGATCTACATTAACAACAACACAATCATAACATGTGTCAGGGTGCAGAGGGTAGGCACATTAGCCCTGTTTGCCCAAAACACAAAACAACCCCAACAACATCATAGAATGATCATGTATGTCGCGCCTCGTCTTCAACATATACTTATTGTATGCCTTTCCAAACTAAATAAATCCAACAATGCCTAATTAAGGTGCTTCAGCTGCAGACCTTGCTGCTCTTCATCATCACCTTAACATTGGAACCACCAAAGTCAACAACACTAGCACTAGTAGCAGTACTTTTCTTCAACTCCTTTGCTGGAGGCCCACCAAAGCCCATTGGGCCTTCGCGGGCTCTCTTGTTATGATTCTCGTGTTTCAACCAAACACCAAACAATTTCAAATTGCTTGGCCCAGCGGCCTCACCTACTTCTTTTTTGTCGTCATCGTCACCTAGAGTGTCATCAGATTGGACCGGACCATGGGTGGACCCGCATTTTCCTTGCCTCATGATGTGGTTGATCTGATCAGGACTCACCTTAAGGCAGTCCGTTAAGAAAGCCACCAACTCATCGCACTGCTTTTTCGCACGTGCCAGCTCGCAATTTAGCGTCTCGTTATCCTTCTTCAATTTCTCGTTCTCGCTCGATAAATTCGCGCACTGATGATGAGCGGTGGTGTTGGTGTTAGTAGTTGTTGTTTCCACAGATCCCGGGTTCTTAGAATCAGGGGAAGAGGTGGAGGACGAACCCATGTCATCGCCGCCTGAGTTCAACACAGAGTTTCCGTCGCCACCGGATTTGTCTGTCGCCGGCGGAGGGTGAGCCGTCTTGCGCCGCCTGATCTCGGAGAGAAGCTGCTTTTGGCCTCGCTTGAAATGTTCGTTGGCAAATTCCCATTTGTCTGGCACAATCTTTCGGAAACCCTAAAAATTCCAACAACCCCAAAGAAATTTCATTCATGATTATTTTGCCCAAATAATTGAATTGACTACTGTAGCTAATATACGTAATTTTTTAATATGAATAGTGGTAGGAGAGTGGGTCCAGATCCAATTACAAATTCTAGAAGACATCATCCAACCTACTTTGGCTCTAGGCTCCAGCAATTTCTAGATTATAATGGAAAAAATATTATATTTGTTATGTTAAATTGATATTTGAAGCTAACTATATATCAAACATGTATGCATGTAATGAATCATTAACCTACACAAACTAACATATAGAATAATATAAATAAAAATAAAAATTGGTAATAATAAGAGTATAGTGTAGTTGAAAATGGTGCAGAGGATTGATTATATTTGTGAGAAAAAAAGAAAGAACATACATAGGTGTTGAGCTGGCGAACAAAGCTGGAGAAGTTGTTGTGCTTGAAATAATTAGGAAGCAAATCCTTAGCGAAATCTGCATGCTTCCACACCACAAAAGTGTTGCCACTCTCACCCCACGAAATCACGTCGTCCGTTGAATGATCATCCACCAACTCATACGTCTTCGTCAAGAACGGCGCCGGCACCGATCTCTGTGACATCTCTTCTGTATATATATACTCTCTCTCTCTCACAAATTAAATCTATCTACTCTTAATATATAACTAATGAAAAGAAGAAAGAAGAAAAATGATGAAAAGGTATTAATTAGGAAGAGGGACTAAAAAGGAGGAGAGCAGTTAAGAATTCCCAATCCCAGCAACAGAATCCGGAGAGGAAGAAGCGAGAGTGAACTAAGTTTCTTCTGTGACGATCAGAATCCATGGATTATGTTAACCACAACAGCGGCTTCTTCAAATGTCACAATAAATACCATAACTCCGTTTCCCAACGCCAAAGGGAAGAAAGAGAAATAGAAAATGGAAATGCGTGATGATATTCTTCCCCTTTTAATTAATGATTCTTGGGGCTTGTACTCTTTTATAACACGGAACCAATTCAATTCTATGTTCCAACCCAACCTGACGTGGGTTCTAGAAATCTTAAGAACCTCTCCATACAACTCTTTTCAAAATCAATTATTCTTGTATTTATATTTTTTGATGTTAAAAATATGTGTATAAAAATGTATAATGATACTCATAATATATAATACTTAATATTAATAGTGTGTTATATTTATTTAAACAAAAATTACATTCATATACTAAAAATTAATCTAATTTTTAATTTATTATTTTTATATAAAGATAATTTTATCTTAGTAATTTTGTCTTTTATATGAAAAATATAGATAATTAATAATTTTTAATAATAAAAATTAAAACATTTATAATCACTATTTATAAAACTTCTAAAATAAAATTTATAAAACTTTTGAAATTTAAAGTATTGATTATAGAATGATGTCGAATAAATTTTTATTAATTGCTTATAATTGTTATTTATAAAATTATTAATTTGAAGGTGGACCAAACTCCAAACTGAAAGCCTGAAACCGAATTCATACGTGCACATTTACATAGGCATCATTATTGATACTACTTTAGTTTTAGTCGTTTCTAGGAAGGTCAGAAATAAACATTGGGGCAGGGGAGGCTAGATAATTACAACTCGCTTTTCTCGCAAAGCAAAGCAAGCGTCAATTTTCTCATGTTTGTTTGTTTTTTTTTTCTTTTATTTTCTTTTCTTTTTTTTTTTCTTTTTCCATAACGAAGCTTCTATTATATTTCACCGTGGAAAAACTTTTCTTTTCTTTTCTTTTCTTGTTTTATATTTTAACGATTTGAGAAAAGTGTGTTTTATTTTTTAATCATGAATGGAAGCGTGGGCTTAGTATTCTTTGGCTTTGCGGTTTACTTTTTCTAATAAAGTAGTGGAACTAGAGAAGTAGAGATAAGTGTTGAATATAAGAACTAAGAAAGAAACAAAACATCTTTGTTTGTGTTTCTATTTTTATTAGAATAATGTTATATGATTTATAATTTTTATTATTTTTATCAAAGTTTATTTGATAAAGATTCTAAAACTTAAATTTCAATAGTTTAAAAATAAATTATTGTTCTATTACTCTTAAATATTGGCTGATATTGATTTATATTCTATAAAAATAATAAAAATAGTAAGCTTTTTGTTCAAGACATTTTATTTTATTTTTAAAATATTAAAATAAAAAATCAAACCAAATGTATCCTAACTTATTCCTTATAATAAGTTATTGTTTCTTGTAACAAAATTCACACATATATAGTATTGGCTTATCAATAAATTAATTAGTTCTGAAAATTATTTAAATAGGATTTATATTTTATTTATTTAATTAATTGACGATAACATAACTAAGTCTATATTTTCACAGAAAGCTTCCCAAAATAACATGAAATTCAACAACAACAACAATATCTTTTAAACGGGAAACTGAACCAAAAAAAAAAGGAAAAAGAAAAAAACAGGAAGAGAAGAACCAATGAATCAGAAGCTTGGGCGAGTGGGTAAGGGGGTCCTTTTCTTTTGTTTCACCTAACACACTCCATTTCAATTGCTTCTAGTCATCGTTATAGCAGCTTACTTGATTATTATTATTATTATTATTATTATTATTATTATTATTATTATTATTATTATTATTATATAAAAATACATATATAGAAATAATTTCTAGTTACTCAATATTAATTAATTTTAAAATTTAAATTTATAATTTATAATTTAAAATTTAGGATTACAGTTTCTAACATAAAGTCTGAAATTTAATATAAATAAATTTTAAGAAAAAAATTGGCTAATATTAATGAAAAAATTAATTATTTAACATTACTCATACTTCTTATTTTATATTTTTGCATATATTGTATGATTAATTCATTATTGTTATGCGCCTTGTCATTTTTCTTCAGTTGGTCGCCCCTTTAAATTAGTTGTCCTATTTTTTTTTCTTTGCCATAGACCTTTCTGGCTCTTATGACCGCCCAACAATAATATTTAAGAATATGGGGACAATAGGAGCGAAATTAAAGAAAGAATAATGCAAATGCAATTGAATTGCGAATTGCCCGTATATGACTTTTATTTGTCTTGTCCCTTGAAAATTCTTGGATTCTTATTCTATATATTTCGCTATCATACTCCTAATAAACATTGTATGATTTGACAATTAGAGTAAGAAGGGTGTGAAAAGATATGCAATGTTCACTTAGCAAGGGTTCAGTAGTTAATTATTCAATTGCTTTCAGGTGTAACTAGCTAGCTATAATTACTTAATAAATCAACTTAAATTGTTTTAGTAATTAGCTCATTAGTTCATTTAAATAAGTGTTGAAGTTTCGAAATTCATCTTATGCTATAGTAAGGGAGACCCCTCAAATGAACCTCAGATTTGCGACAGATTAATCCTTGACCTATCGAATTGTATGGTATCGTAGGAAAAAAAACCTATAATAACTCAATAAGCCCTGGGTTGTTGCCGGTTGATCAAGCAACTTCACCTTAATTAGAACCATCTACTAGAATCTATATAATTAAATAAATTAAATGAATACCTTTATAGCTAAGCTATACACCTGCATGTGATTTAGCCATCTTATTCGGACCATGTACGTTTCTAAATTCATATAAAATTATAAAGATACGGAACTACATATACCAACCAAAGAAAAGGGGGTGTAATTGGTGAGAACATTAGAAGCCAAATAGTGATCGCCCCATAATAACTTTCTAATTGTAATTAGTGATGATGCACATCTCACGTTTACCTTTGATTAGCACATTATGTGGCAATATTTCTAATCCCATCAGAATGAGTGGATATATGGATTTTTTTTTTTCAGTGGAATTTGTCTACCTCCAAGTCAAAACCTATATGGGAAAGAAGCCAATGTGTATTGAATATATGGAAGTCATTTTCATGTTGGAAATGGAGACTAGATAATTTTGAATCAACTATATTTTGCTGTGCATGACTACTTCTAGATTTTATTTTATAATTTTTATAGACTGATATAGCGCAGCCTAATTCATATATTTGAGACTGATTCAAGACCCAATATATAAGCAAGTATATATTCTGTGGGAAAATATCAATTTATTTTAATTACTTCCAATATTAAATTTTTCTTCACTAAAAAAATTCTAAAAGCATTATATTACCCCGGTATTTTAAGAGATGAAATAAAAAGTAAACACAGAATATAATAGTAAATCTTTTAAATTTTAAGGACCATAAAAATACATTTGGGAGCAAGATTACTTTGCATAATTAATTAAGGATCCGATTTAATTAATATATTTTCAGTTTAGGTGTGGTTCTTAAGGAAATTAGAAGTGTTATTGCAAAAGCTCAAAATTGATATATACGATGCATGAGTTGATAAATTATAGAAATTATATTATATTACAAGGTGTTGAAAATGTCCAAATCGCGTAGCTGGTATATATGAAAGACTAATAATGCATATAGTTTACTTTTTAGGCGGGTATAATTTCCTATCTAATGTCAAACTTATATATATTATAAAACAGGTAAATTACTAAGTACTATAATAATTAATTAATTAATTAACAAGCAATTTTAATTTTAAATTTTATAGATATTATAATAAATAATAATTAATTACCACTACTACTCAAATTAATTATACCAAAAAGGCCATTAAAGAGTGTGACACATTTTATTACTAAATACTAATATTTTTAAATTTTTAATCTTATAAATAATAAAATATTTACATATATAATTTAATTAAAAAAAATCATTCACCAAATGCAGGTCTTTATAATTCTCGTAGATTTTGATGGACATATAGTGGAGTAAATCCCAATCCACCATTTATGTTGAAGAATCCATATCCTTACATTTGGAAAAAACCAATGATGCCGTATGCAATGTAACCAAAGAAAAATGAATGCAACATTATATTGCATCAGTGATAGTATTTATGGGATCGCAGACTATAGGAAACCCAAATCCACCGAAACCTTTTAATTCTCGTTTCTTCTTATGCCACATGCTTCATTTATCATGATATATATTATTCACCATTACTTAGAATGGTTAATTACTTTAATTTAAATAGCACAAATATTTAATTCGTTTGGACACAGTCATTTGTCATTCCTAATTACTTATTGACATAAACCACTCGCGGTAGATTGGAATGGGAACATTTAATTAACAGAATTTGACTTCTGAAAGTTTGTAATTTTATTAATTGCACAGGATTTATATTTAAAGAGTTTATTTATTTTGAAAATGCAAAAGACCTTTCAATATACCAGAGAGACTGAGAGAGTTTGTCAACTATAAATTTATTTATTTTTAGTTAATATAAGTCTTTAATCAACTATTAATGTGTATATTTAGATTTCTTTCATACAATCTCATGACCCATTGAACGAAAAGCTAATAAAAAACTAATTAACTGTGAATATGAATTTTATTTAAAAAAAATTGTTGCGAAAAAACAAAATTTAAACTCCCGACACTTATTAAAGTAGACACAAGTAAGTTAATTATTCGATCAAATAGTTAAAACAAATATTAAAGTTATTGTTAACAAAAAATTTAAATTCCTCTTTTCAGCAAATATAATAAAATAAAAACGTATACTTTATATATTTTTTAAATGAAATAAGATGTTTGAAACAAATAATATCGGTTAAATATTAGGAATAAAATTAGTACTTGACCTAAATATTAACAACTAAAATAATAGTATGTAATCTTGTAATTTAAAATAATCAGCTTTGATTTTGATGCGCTACAAATGGTTGATCGATATTAATGACATTTTGTTTATTTATTGAAAATGCAACCCTCTATATTATAACTATTTTTCAAGAAGACATTTGTCTAATCTAATAAGCTGTTGACACGTGGCATTATTGAATTAGGAAATATGTGCCTACCATAAATTCTGAATGACTTACTTGTCATTTGTCGCCTAATAATAAATTTAATCCATGTGTCCTTTTTAGAAAACCAAAATGATGTCGTCGTACTAAAATTTTCCAAAATCAATGAAAATAAGAACAATATTATCAAAATGAGAGTAAGAAAATATCCAGTACTTTTCTTTTTTTGGTATTGAGAAAATATCCACTCTGTAGTCCAAAATATGAGATTATTTTGTAGTTAAGATGCAGTGTGGTCCAAATCGAAGAATCAAATAAATGTAGGCCTACTTGAAGGGAATTACAATAATATTATCCACTAATGACACCTCTCCTAAAAAATGTACAGCCCATTATACTAGAATAGATGGTTAGGGTCAGTCCAAAACAATACCAAAAAAAAGGTTAGTCCAAAACCGAAAAGTACAAAGCCCCTAAAAAAGGGGAAATGACCCAGAAAGAAAATAAATATGAAACAAGGGGGCAAAATGTCAAAAACAGATGACTGGTTAGTTGTACCATTTTAGTCTTGTAGGTTATTGGTCGTTGACCTTTGTTCTAATGATTTCTCTAAAGATAAATGGTGATGATAACTAAGATATATACTAAACGTGATGAAATGATATAAAAAAAAAAGCCAATATATTATGAATAATAAGAAGTCAACACATAGTTATGGATGATAATTCATATAAATTTTGGAGGATAACTTAATCTTGGATATATGAGTTATGAATGATAACTAATATAAATTTTGAATGATAACTTAATCATTTGCTTCCTAATGTTGGTTTCATAGCACTATTCTATAATAATATAAAAATTGATTAGATTATTCATAGTCCTGGAATTATCATAAAACAACTATGCTATCACTGATTCCAGAGCTAAATAATGCGAACAGTTTGAGTAGCAAATTATAAATTCTCCTCTCCATGTTCATGCTTCCATATATTATAAAGGGATATTCAGATTGCTGATCATTCGCACTTGTGTTTTTCATTTCCAATAACGTTGAAGTAATGTGTTCTATTTCTATATTTACACATTAAAAATTGTGTTGTATAATTAGTGAGCCTATGCTGGTTCTAATAAATTACAAAAATTGTATACCCTTAAAAACAGAATTTGATTGACAATTGTCACCCTAACTAATAATCTAAAAATAGAAATATAAGATTGAGATCCTAAGAGAATCTGTGTTTGGGTATTGAGCCGCCATGTAAGAAGTAAAGTTAGTTGAAAGTCAACACGTTCCGTTACGCCTCCTCCTGCAGCGGGAGATTCGTTGATGAGTGATGACAGCCTAGAAACTATGACTCATCACTCGCTAATAAGGTTCTCTTCAAGTTGAAACCCCAAGTTTCAGCGAGCTCACTTTCCACGCAAAGTCCTCATGTTAGAATAACGAGCACAAGCTAGCTGTACCCCTCCCTCTCCCTTTTTGTCAGAGTATTACAAGGTTGTCACATTCTTCTTTATTTCTTCCAATTCCAAGCACCAAGCCCAACAACAGAGAGATACTTACTTCATATACACATACATAAGCATTACATCAAAATTACACACCACTTTTTGAGTGATATTTTCACACGGATCAGTTCTGACACAAAAAAAAAAACAAATCTAGAGTAATTAAATAGCACTACCAGCTAGGTAGTAGCTAGCATACCCATAATAAAGTAATGTGAACAATGCAGGATACTATATTATATATAATGGACATATATAGATCTAGGCTTAATTAAGTGATAAAAATGGAGAAGCAGAATACAAAAGAGGGGAGGTGCCGACAGCAACATTATAATAATAGTAGGAACGAACTAACAAGTTTGGTTCCGAGAGAATTGGGGTTTGGTTAAGTAATAAGGGGGCCAGAGGGGGTCCGCCCCCCGCCCGGGCCGGCCCGGCCCGGCCCGGGCATTCGTGAATTCGGTGGTGAATCCTTGTCATCATCATATTAATAATAATACTTTCACACGTCACACTGTAAGTGTGGTTAACTTTGCTAACCCAGGTTTAGTTCCTGAGTTAATCTCCAATTAACGGAACAAGCAATCATCACTATCATTAATTCATCTTCTTAGCTTGTCAGCCTGAGTTTTGACGCACCGCGCAAGCCACAACCTGAGCCCACTGCCGAAGCCTTGTCTTCACCGTTTGCGGATTATCACCTTCACAATAACAAATTCTTTCATCAACATCAAAATTAGACAGATAATTAAGCAAGATATTAATTAGGTTCGTTGCCAGGATTTCAATAATTACCGGTGGTGAAGATCGTGTGAGGACTGCCATGGGAAGAAGACGTGCTCTCGCAGTCGTCGGAGGCCGCGGAAGAATACGGCGGCGTTGAGGATACCGTGACGGTGGCAGGAGCGGGGGGCTTCGAGAGGAGGGAATTGTTGTAGCTCTTGTTGACGGCGTAGTAGAGCTCTAGAGCCGGTAATGTATCGGAGAGCCGCTGATCGGGCTCCACCTCCGGCGAAGACTCGAATCCAAAGCCTAACTCGATACAGGCCTTGAGCTCGTCCACGTCCTCATCCGTCACGCTACGGCTGCGGCGGTTCTTCCAGTTGCCCTTGCGGCGGAGCCAGGCCTCGTCGCGGTACACATCGGGCGACCAGGATCGCTGCTTGTAAAGCGGCGCCATGGCGGTGGCAGGCTGCAGAAGCGGCGGGCGGTGGAAAAGGAAGGCCGGCGGAGGAGAGGAGGGAAGATCGTCGAAGCCATCTTCATCGGCGGGAAGAGTGGTGGCGGTGGCGGTGGCGGTGGGAGAGCGTGGGCCCTCCTCTTCCTCTTCCATGGTAAATTAGGTTTTGAATAGTTTTGGTTTGTTTGATTGATTAAGCGGTTTATATATTGAAGAAAGGGAATGGTGTGTTGTGTTGTGCGGTGTGGACAGAGAAGCTTTGATTTTAAGGCTCTACGATGAGCTGGTGGATCAACTACGACCTATCACCTCTCTCTTATTGGTCCACGCAATCATTACCTGTCTTTTATTTTTTTTTATTTTGTTTTGATTATTCATATTTCTACTACTATATATCCTTCTTTAATCGAATGATTCTAAACGAATCTAATCAACCAAGGAACGCCACTAACATAGCCCAAGTATCCATCCCATACAAATTTTCTCATCATTATTTCTTCCTTTTATATTCTCAATTCGTTTTCCTCAATTTATTTAAATTAAACTAAGAAACAATATATATACATTCTTTACCAAATCAATCACATTTTATGTAACAATCATGATATATATATATATTAAAATTGACAATTTATTATATTTCAAATATTAATTTTTATTATTATTAGTAAGGAAATACTTCATTAATAACACATTATTATATTATTATTAACAAGTATAATTTTAATAGATTTAATTATTCTAATAATTGATTATTTAATTGAAAGATGTAAATTAATATGTATAAATATACAAAATTAGTTGTTTACATAATGGATGACTTTTACAACATCAATTATTTAAAATTTTAAATCCTCAATAATTATTGACTAATTAAAAGAAATGAAAAAAAAGGAGAATTATTCTGACGAAAAATTTTCACAAATAAAATAATAAAAAATTTTATTTAAAAAATTAATTAAACTTTAAATACGAAAATTTAATTTTTTTTTTTTGTCATTAGCCTCATGTTTGTCCAATTAATGGGCTAAAATGCATTTTAGTCATACTAATAGGCGAACTTGGTGGCTAAAATACATTTTAGCCCATTAGTTGGGCAAACATAAAGCTAATGACAAAAAAAGATTTTAATTTTTGCATTTAAAGTTTAGTTAATTTTTTTTTAAAATAAATTTTTTTATTATTTTATTTATGAAAATTTTCCTTATCATGAACCGATAACTAATCATGTGTTAGTTCCCTCTCCCCACCCCTCCCTCCTCTTTCAGTTTTTTTTCTACATAAGAATGAACAAATCTATAGAAACTAGAAAGGGATAATTTGGGAGAATATTGATTTCTTTTTAAGAATTACTTATATCAAAATTCTAGAGTCTAGACAGATAAAAAAGTAATAATTAACTAAATATGTCCATGTTCTCATTTTGTGAAAAAGAAATATAGAAGAAAAAGCATAATTGACTACATATTTAACTAAAAAACAAGTGATGATTTGATTGAGTTTCTCATGGGAAATGCATTTGCAAGAAAGTTTTATCTTGTTTGGGCTGCTTGCTTGGCTTATAAATATTCGTGTCTTATTTTTTTATTAGCAAGTTGTATAGGCCAGCCAATTGGAGTCTCTCTCACGTATGAAAATCTGCATTAAGTAATATGATTACCTTGTCCACAATTAATGATCGAGCATCATATAATACCTTACATCCCAAGGTATTAGCACACACTACATTAATCTTTATTTTCAGCATAATTTTTTTAAAAATATATTTGTTTTTTCTTTTTTATTTTATATTCTTTAATTATTGTTATAATAAATATATAATTATAAATATTTTTTAAATAAAGTAATTTTGTGTTATTTCTTCTTAACATTACTCATTAGGACTATTGTGTACTTGAAGCTAATCAGATGTACTTACTACTTCATTTAATAAATATGTATGATTTTTTTATAAACGGCATATAAATATTTAAGAAAATTGCAGATAACCAAAAGAATTATTTAAAAAAATAAATATTACGAATCCTTAACGTAGAAAAACCAAAGAAAGGGGCTCATGAATCACGTAGGGGATTATTAACTAGAAATTAAACATCAATCATAATAGCGTAAGTGCGTAACTGTATATTAAAATAACGATTCATTGATTTGGTCACATATACATTATTATTGGCCTGGTGAGACCATTGAACTTGTAACTGTTGATAGCAACTTAGGCATACTGTACTAATTTTCATGACGTATGCTATATATTGTGGGTTCAATTTGGTCACATTGGCTTGATATTAATATCAGTGATGGTGTTTGAGTGTAATACATGGCTGCTACATGCTTTTGATTAATTTTTTTTCGAGTATTGGAAGCTCTATGTAGTCTTTTATATATATGGAGTTTAATTAGTTCGTTATTTTTGTGGTGTGCAGCGTGGTAGGTTAAGAGACACATCACAAAATTATGAAGCCACTTGAAATCATCTTGATTTTGGACCTACATGCATAATTAACAATCTTTTTTTCTTTTCTTCTGTACTGATTAATTTAGCATATACGTACGGATATGCTGCATAGAGGCCATGCCAAAAACATTTTAGCTTATCTCAGCTTATATATGCATGCAAAACCCATTAAATTATTGACTTGGGGGGCAATTATACATTATGCAAGACAAATTTAATTCATTGAGCAATATTTTAAAAAAAAAAAATTAGGAAACCAACATATTAGAATCAATAAAGAGCCAATATATAATTATGGATGATAACTCATATAAATTTTGGATAATAATTTAGTTATTTTTTTCCAAATGGCTCTCTAAAACGTTGGTTCCGTAGCATTATTCTATTTTAAATATATAATTCAATGATTATATTGTAAAAGCTTATGGAATACCTAAAATCTATACATTTTTTGTGGGATTACGCGTAAGCAACTCTTAATAAAACATTAAAAGCAATGAGTTATGGTGGTGGCACCTCTAATATAAAATAAAACAAGTTGTCAAGTAAGAAAAGTGATGTATATTATGCTTAAGTGGCCAAAATAATAATTCATAAGGAATATTTTAGTGGCAGGAAAAATTTGAGGGTTTATATATATATATATATATATATATATATATATATATATATATATATATATATATATATATATAT